>CBVK0101274585.1:0-19995 GCA_900067695.1 Picea abies | reverse complement strand
GTCTAAGTACTTCCGGAATACACCATTCATGAGGCTCATGAATACTACTGGCACATTGGTCAAACCGAAAGTTACTACAATGAACTTGTAATGCCCAAACCGATTTCGAAAGTAATTTTTAGGAATATCGCCTTCCTCAACCCTTAACTGGTGATACCCTAATCGCAAATCAATTTTTGAGAATACCGCTTATCCTTTCATCTATCAAAGAGATCATCTATTTATGGAATTGGGTACCTATTTTTCATTGTAGCATAGTTCAAGTCCCTATAATCTATACACAATCGTAAGGAACCATCCTTCTTCTTCACAGAAATTACCAGTGCACCCCAAGGTGAGACATTGGGCCTTATTAGCCCTAAGTTGAGTAGTTATTTCAACTGCATCTGCAACTCACAAATTTTTGGCACTGTCATCCTATATGGAGTCTTGAAAATTGGTTTTGCACCAATTTTTAGCTCAATAGTAAAATCAATCTCCCTCTCATAAGGTAACCCTAGAAACTCTTTTGGAAAAACATCCTTAAACTCTAAAAATATTGGGTATTGATCCAAGGAGGGTCATTTCCTTTCATTTAGTACATCCACTACATATATTTGAGACCCTTGTCTCATGCACCACTTAACCTTCATAGTCGAGATAAAGCGTAGAGACACCTTCCTTCGTACACCATGGATCTCTACTGGCCTTCCTTCATCGTCAACGCACAACACCCTTTTCGCAAAACAATCTACCATGGCTCGATGGGCTTCTAACCAATCCATTCTAATGATTAGGTCATATGCCCTAAGAGTAGTAACGTAAACCTTCAACCTGGTAGTACACACTCCCAGGTCTACTATACAATTATCAACGCTAGGTCCTACCGCTTGTTTTTCCCCCGAGGCCATCTCGACTTGTTTAAAGTCATCGTGCATGTAGGCTGCCAACCCACTCTTTTCTAATGAAAATGATGAAATGAAACTATCTGTAGCACCAGAATACAATAAAATCTTAACATTGATATGATTTAGCGTACCTGATGACTCCACCACCGTGGATTGATGTTTTGCCTGGCGATTATTAACCGTTGCGTAAATCTGGTGGCTGCCACTTGCTCTTCCCATCCTCGACTTGTTTAAAGTCATCATGCTCATAGGCTTCCAACCCACACTTTTATAATGCACATGGTGAAATGAAACTATCTATAGCACTAGAATCAAATAAAATTTTAACATTGAAATGATTTAGCATACCTGACAACTCCACCACTATGGATTGATGTTATGCCTGGTGATTATTAATCACTGCATAAATCTAGTGGCTACTACTTGCTCTTCCCATCGGGGCCTCTCCTTGCACAAATCATGCTTGCAACTATGGGAAGTGATGCTAGTAATGGGGTCCTCCACATACCCAACATGTAACATGATATGGAACCTGTGCACTGCTCTGTGATGGTCTCTGAAATGAGTTCCTTACCCTGGAGCCCCTGCCCCTACTTGTTTCTCCCTGAGAAGGTCGTGGACCTGTCTGCATCGTTGGTGGTGAGTGGGATGTTGCACTTGTTTCCATATAAATACATGTAGAAAATGTCCTAGGTTCGACTCTATTACCATAAGGAGGCGGCCTAGATCTCCCTCCCCTGGAGAAAGTCCTAGGGTCCTTCCCCACAAATCTAGGATGTAGTGGAAAGGTTGATCTCGTACCTTCATTTAAGCTCATATGTTCCTCTGCATAGTGTTCATTTTCAACTTCTTTCACTACAAACGATGGTTTCCAAATCCGTACCATGGCCCTTATCTTAGGGGTTAACCCATAGACAAAGAATTATTCTTGTCATTGATCATTATCCATGTACAAAACATATTTTACCAACTCCATGAACCTGATCTTGTACTCTTCCACAGTCATGTTTCCCTGTACTAGAGAATGAAATGCCCCCACCTATTGTTCCTCATAGTAAGCCGACAAATATTTCCTTCAGACCCTTTCCTCAAAATGTTCTCATGAGATGGTGTCTGGGGTAAGGTGCAACTGCCTCTCCAGGTTACCCCACAAGTTCAAGGCACTATCCCTCAACTGAAAGATTGATATTTTATCCTTCCTTAATCCTTAACTCGATGAGACAAGTAGAGTGGAAAGACTTGGCACTTGGTGTTGGGTTTGTGTTAGCCACTAACCCACGTTGTGTTGTAGGTGATTGACTCGGTCTCGGCTGACTTGTGTTGGGTTGTGGGGTTATATGCCTCTCCTTGGTCACTTGGCATTCGTATTAAAAACCCATCTCACGGGCTCCTCCTCCATGGAATTTGTATACATGCTATGCTCCTTGTGGGCTCAGATCGGCTTGGTGCTTAATGTGTTGGGTGGTGGAGAGATCTAACACATATAGGGGTCCCAAGTTTCCTCCACTTTCAGTTGGATATTGATGTTGAGATTTAGCACAAAATGAGGATGCAAGTTCCCTTCATAACTCAGTTATATATTCACACTGAAATGGTTGCATCTGAGCTCAATACTTCTGGTTTTCAGTGGCCATCTTGGCATTGTGTGTGCTGCCTTGGTATTTCATGTGGAATTTTTCCATGGCACCATGGTGCATGATGGTATGGAAAGACTGAAAAAGTAAGCAGTGAATGGGCCTGGTTAAGAAACCCTATATATGTGTGTGTGTGTGTGTGTGTGTGTGTGTGTGTGTGTGTGTGTGTGTGTGTGTGTGTGTGTCAATTTATTTACAAAAAGTGTTAAAATTTGTTGGTTTTTTTTTTTGCTTCGCTTGGAGGTTGCGTGGAGCTGGAGCTTTGAGCTGGAGCTTTGAGCTTGAGCTTGGCTCTTGGGCCCAGATTTATATGGTTTCCATATATAGATAATTTTTATATCCAATTATTATGTTTATATATCCCTTTCAAAGTTTTCACTTGTACATGTGAACAAGTTCATGTACAAGTTCATGAAATGTTCATAAACATTTCATGATTGTTTCTAGTTATTTACTAGTTGTTGTTAGAGGGTTTCGGGGGTGCATTTGTAATTTGTTGTAAGGGGTTTCAATATAACTATATAATGTTTGTTTAAATTTCTGGGTTATGCTGGAACAACATTCCTAAACCTTCATTCTTATAGGTGGGTAGGTGGGTAGGATCTGGTCCAAGTTTTTAAACTTGCCTCTGATACCATGTGTAAGGCCTATGCATACAGGACCTCATAAAACATAAATATAATTATAGAATTTCTATCTTATTTACTTCTATCTTAATCACTTATTTATTTACCATCATAATAAATTTTGTTCCAGCAAATAATTGACAATTTTAACAGTATAATGATGAACATAAACAATTTTAAAAGTATAATGATTAACAGAAACAACAATATAATAATGAACATAATGAAATGTAATTACCTCAATCGGATGTTGAACTTAAGCTCAACCTAATGTTTAACTGAAGATGGACTGAAGTTGATGAATCCTACTCAAACTGATTAACCTCCCAGCCAGCTAGGAATAGCCTCTATGGCTCCCTAGCCCCAGGATTCCTTACAGTTTCCTGGCCCTCGAGCCCAAAATTACCAGCAACAGGTGCCCCCTGTGAAAGTCCTCAAGTCAGTTGTAAGCCCAACACAAATACAGAACAAAAACACAGTCCCAAACAGTCTCCTCCCTTCTTTCCTTCGCAATTTTTTCTCACCTTCCCTAATATGAAAAATATTACTCAACCCAAAAAGCTCTCCCTTCTCGAGTCCTCTCCCTTGCCTTATCCCCTTCTCCTCCCTTCCAACCGCCTTCTCCCCCCATTAAACCTCAACCACCTTATCCCCCCATTAAGCCTCAACCACCTTAATAACAATTATATTATAAAATAAGTCTTCAAAAAAATCTATTTTAATAACTTATTAAACTAATATTTATTAATCATGATAATTAAATAATTAATTAGATTTGTTACAAATATTCTTAACCATTAGGCCCACTCAGTAAATGTTATAAGATAGCTTTGTAAGGAAACAATGGATAGCACAAATGCATATAATATTTTCATAAAATAAGCTCCATTGCAAAAGCCCCTTATGGGAAAATCATATAAACATGACATATTAAGAGTAAGAGTGTATCATAAAGTAAGTTTCTCAGAAGAAAGTAAGAAGTAATCCATTATTATATTGTACTCAATTATAAAATGATGTCCTCTACATCAAGAAGCACATTTTTGTAAAGTGTTGGAACTAAGTTTCTCAAAAGAAAGTAGGAAGTAATCCATTATTATATTGTACTCAATTATAAAATGATGTCCTCTACATCAGGAAGCACATTTTTGTAAAGTGTTGGAAGCAAGTTTGAAACTTGGATTTGAAAGTTTTAACCATTTATACAATATAAATAATAAATTTATGTGCATTTTCATTGCATCAACATAAGAACACAAAATTGATGAATAATGGAAAAATATTTGAAAACCTAAAAAACCACAAAAGATCACAAAATTCATGAATAATGGGAAAATATTTGAAAACCTAGAAAACCATATGAAATGTATCATTTAATGATATAGATATTGAAAATTCAGATTATAATAACAAGATGAAAAATGTACAAAATTTGCATGTCAAAAAATGATTGCTAATAGTATAAATGTGCAATTCTGTGCAATTTTACTAGAAGCATATGTTGGAAATTCTCCATATATTATACGTTTGAATATAAACACACAATTAAGAGGTTCAATCTCACATTATAGCAAGCTTTGAGAATGCACAGTATAACCAAATTTTTCATCGAATCCATTAAATGGACAAAAACCATTTCAATGTGTATTTCTTCATAGGCTTTGAATAACACTTTCACAAGATCTCCAAAAATGTAGTAAAAAACACAAGAGCTTGTATTCATCACACTTTGCAATAACATAAAACAAGTCTACTTATCCAACATTTAAAAAAGTCTACTTATCTAGTTCAAACAAAGGAAATAAACCTAACCTCTCCCAAGACACAAGCAAAGAAATAAAGCTTACCTCTCCCAAGAAAAAGCCAATAGAGACCCAATTCGTAACTCAAGATCACCCATGTTATGAGACCCAATTCATAACTCAAGATCATCCATATTATGATCTTGAAGCATAAACACATTTTCACTATTATCCAACCCAGCCCATACTTTAGACTAAAATAGATAAGAAGTGAAAGAATCATGTAAGTAGAGTGACGGTGTAATCTGTAAAGTTTTAAACTTATGGCATCAAAATCAAGGTGATTTTGTAGCAATATCTAGTAAATAAAAGTACATTCATTCCCATAAACAATATATGTGACAAGATATATGTTGTATTCTAGTTTTGTCTAATTCTTGTAATTATTGTCGTAGAGATGAGTTAAAAAAATGAATTTGTAGAGGAGTTGAAGTTGCAAAAGCCGAAGTGTGTGGAGTCCAAGGCACTGTCTTATAAATAATCTAGGTCCCATCTCTCAAATTCTCTACACATGTTTCTGAAGGTGTATATCCTTTGTATGAGTGAATTTGAGATAGGAAATTTCCTAGTATATTTTGGAATCTTTTGTAACCACTCCAGTTGACTATATATATGAGATTTATATGTAAGAAATAGATTATAGTGTATGAGGATATTCCTTTGAGAGTTCTTGCAAAAATTATTCTCTAGTATGAGTTTTACACATGAGTTGTTATGTAATGCTTAATTTGATAATATAATGAAGCAAAGTTATGCTCATGTGTATGTGTTTGTGATATATCTTGATGATATGAATGCCGTTGTCTTTAATGTACATGAAATTAAGTTGTGTTAGCTTGAATGAATATGAATAAAAGTTAACTAAGTGAATACACAACCTCGTTAAATCATTAATACTATGCACATTAATCAATTGGAAAGTATCATACATTCCTCGAGTGAGACTACCTTGCTTTGGAAGGTTGAATATATTTGGATACTAGACTCCTACATGCCTATATTGGACACCTTTTCTATCATAGAGCCAAAAACATAGTTCCATTATTGGGACCTTAACTAATGAAAATTAACAAAGGTGCAATGGATGCAAGTGAAGGCAAAAATCATGACTGGACTGAATAAATAATTCATGAGTTTACATGCCAAGAAAGTGCATATGTAGGAGAATTTGTTACAAGATTTAAAGATAAATACTTGTTTGAGTTCTAGCATGAGATTTTTTGGGTGGCATTCTTGGTAAACCTACATGAATAGATTGAAAGACTCGTGGAGAAGCATCGACATTAGCTTCCATGTTAAGAATTGAGTGTACCGCCAATAAATTACTAAAAATCTAGTGATAGGACCATAACTTGACCCAAGAGGTTGATTTTTGGTATCAATGCATTGTGTAAGGATATGATTTAGATTTCATGGTATAATATTGGAATTATTTAAGGGACCACATAGAATTTTGATTGAAGAAATACTAGTGTGGATAAAAATGTTGATGCAAAAGCAAGGTATGCTACCAACCATTGTTGAGATGGAAGAGTATGCCTTATGTGGGGGTGTTAGAATGATAGGAGGACTTGATAATGGAGCTAGTGTCATAATATAATTGAAGCATTGGTGATATTAAATGAAATTATTTTTATAAGAGAATGAAAAAATTGATCAAAAAAGGCACATAAATATAGAAGAGAATTGGTGGTAGGAATAAATGGAAAGGATTTATGCTAGGAAAGAGTTGTTGAGGGAAATATATGTTCCCGAAATGCATCCAGAGTGTGGGATGATTAAAATGATAAGAGAAGCATGAGAAGGAGCTTTGGTTGTCCCTAAAAGAGATTATCAAGAAAGTGTGGTGATGTGGAGAAGTAAGGAATTCATAGAGGTGGAAGGAACACATCAGGAATTGAGATGGCATATGCATGAAAACACGGAGGAAGAAAATATTCAAAATGTAGGAAGACATATGCTAGTAGAGCCTCCTAACCTTAGTATCACTATAGAATTCATGGAAGAACAAAAATAAGGAGAGGCATTTGAAGATGAATTTGAGTTCACATCATTTTGGTATTTCAACATTGTAGAAATACATGCCACTCGGAAGAATACTAAAAATGGTAGTGAATATGGTGCCTCCTACCTCCTACCCCCTACACATTTTGATTTATATCAATATCCCATGACAATTGCTGTGAAAATCACAAATGCATGCTTGATAGTATTTCAATTACTCATTTTATAGTGGCTTTAAATAGTGTATGCATTACCACTAAAGAGAGTGAGAATTTGTCTGCAATATTGTCTAGTTCCATGAGTGTTTTGGTAGAAGTAGAATAAATTTTAAAATAGATAGGAACCTAGGGAATTGTGTTACTTCAGAGTCACCATAAAATGAAAACAACAGAATTGAATGAGTCATCTCTGCAATTTCCCATATTTCACATCAAGGGCGATGAAGACATAGGAAAACACTAGTTCCTCTATGATGACTTCTATAACATACTGAGACAAATGTTATGTGGTTGGTATAATTCAAAATCATGATGTGGGGAAGGGAAGTACAATGGTAGATGAAATGTAAGAAGGAAACTTATGCTCTAGATGGTGATTTTGGTTTAGATGAGGGTAGACTTTGTGAAGGATTTTCAAAATTCAAAATTGGAATGATGGGGCATTGTAGAGATAAAAAAAATTAAGAAAAAGGTTGGAGAAACCATCTAAGAGTATGACCAATGATTTTGACACTTGATGAGTTGGTTGAGATACACCATACAAGAGGTGTAATGTAAGAATGGTTTTTTGGTGGGATTCTACCTCCATTGAAGATGTCATTTCTACAACAATGGTTGTTGATGCAGTAGGAAGAAATGGAATTCACAATGTAGTTAGAGTATATCAATGGATTGGTTGAATCTTTGTTCTAGGGTTGGATCCAGGGTTAGTGCAAATATTTAGT
Source organism: Picea abies (assembly GCA_900067695.1). Lineage (NCBI taxonomy): Eukaryota > Viridiplantae > Streptophyta > Pinopsida > Pinales > Pinaceae > Picea > Picea abies. Next base: position 12,099 of record CBVK0101274585.1, on the reverse strand, counting down.
ACTAGTTGACCACTCTACTTAAGTATATTAAAGAGTTATTGAAGGGAAAGTGGATTGCAATGGAGTCGATGTGGTTCATGCTATGTAAAATATCCACACCTATAAAATGATTATCCCATTTCCAAGAGATATGTTGTATCAATGTCTAATCCATTTATGGGAAATATGTTAGGAAAGACAAATGTTGGACTCTATGAAATATGCAAGAACCTTGGACATGATCCCCATGATTTTCCATTGTTACAAAAGCACAATATCTCTATGGTAGTAGTACATTACAACTTTTATACGGTCAAAAATAATGTATAAAGGAATGGAATATATTGTCCATTCTCACTAGAACAACCAACTCATCAAGTGTAGAATTAGAAATAGGATTATCAAGTGATGAGGAGTGATACGAAATTTCCTCTACCATGGTTTTCCAACTATAATGAGGTGGGGAACATTGCACACAAATGTCTATAGCTACATCAACCTTGTTGTGGCCACCGCTAAAAGAATGCACATAAAACTGAGGACTGTTCAAACTTGATAGAGATGGAGGAGGCATGGGATAGGAGGTAGCATGGTGATAACATGGTCAATTTAGAGACATGGATCCTTGGTAGTGATTTAGTGGGTCATGCATAAATATCATCACCTAAGGTAGGGGAAAGATAAGAGTGGATGTAGGGACCATAGATTAGGGGCCTATCCACAGGGTGATAGGGATTATTGTTCTTAGTATATTCTTAGTTATTAGCATATGTACATATTATATCACATTAATATTGTTGTAGGAAAATATTATTATGGTTTGGTGTGATGAATCCCTCTTGGTTTCCTATTCTCATGGAGTAGTTGAGATCCTATCTCTAACTATCTCTATTATTATACTTAGTTTCTATTTTTTAGGATCTTGTGGATATTTTATCTCTTAATTTGTTGAGTTACTTTTATTGATGTAAAACTATATAATATTGGGTTACTTAATCAAAATTCATTCATAGATTGTATTCCACACTTTGGTGTAGAACTCTACTCATAAGTGGGATTTCCCACATCATTAGTATCATAGATTTATGTTTTTTCTCTAATATTTTACTCATATATTCTCTAGTGTTTATATTTTGTGATCAATGGATAGAATTGATAAAATGAGATCCAACAATATTAGCTATTCAACAATCTCTCGAAATGGAAGAGTATCTGAATATGGAAATGGAGAAGGTGAACTCAACTTCATAATTGTTTCCTAGATGGAAGTTAAATATTTTCATCATACACAAGATGATGTAAAATTAGTTCCCAACAACAATACACATAGAGTTTTCCTCTACATACAGAGTGGGGTTTACAAGGAGAAAGTTTCCATTCTTGCAACCAAACCACACATCAATTTTCATGGACAAGGTAAAATGTATGATGTAGAATAAATGGTGGAACTTAAGAATAAAAGACATGTGCACTACAAATTTTCATTGTGATATGCTATGCTCGGCATAAAACATATTGGATTTAGAAACTTATTGATATTTGATTGGGGAAATTGGTTTCCATGACATTCTAATTTTCTAGTGGGAATAAATAACAATGTTCTTGTACTATATTTATTAGACATTTTAAGACAAATATGATGTATTCTACTCCAAAAGAATTTCATTATCTTTTTTCCATAGATTTGGCATCTCACCACCATTTTCAACATCATTTTCACTACTATATTATGTATTTAGAGGGATGCATGTATTTTGTTTTTGTTACAAGGATGAAAATATCTTGACATTTTTGGTCACTATTCCATTTCATATATTATTCCATTTCATATATTGTGTTTGACACCAACTTGTTTAGACTTTGGGCATCTTTGTAACACTAATTGAGTGGTTATTTTGATAGCTTCTTTATGTATTTTCACAATCATGTGATGGTATCTGTGACTCTAGGGGTTTATATGGATGTTTTTGGTATTTGATTAGGGAATCAATGTCCCTAAGATAGTTTTTGTTGGAGTGTATTTTGGAGAGTCAAAATCACTCAGTTCTACTTCAATAACTTCATCATTAGATCACATTGATTTGTATGTTGTTATAGCCTTTTAGAAAATTGTTTGATGGAAGTGATTCAATTGGTTTTGAGAATTATTTTGACCCACTTTGGGTTTGGGTTCAATATTGTTGATCCACATCACTACGTCGTAGTTTTGTCATTATGTAATTATTGTTATATGGCTTTGTTTCATTTAGATTTAGTGGGGAAGAGGTTGGTTTCCAAAATTTCAATTGCACGCTTTTCCCCATCAAATTTTTCAGGGATCCACAACTTTCCACCTCATTTCTAAGCAAGGTTATAATATTCTACATCATGCTCATTGGATTTTTTAGCCCCATATGCAACAACATTTTCCTTCTCCTGAACACATTGGAGGCCAATGATTTTGTTGTTGGGAGGAATGACAGGGATTATATAGTTCTCATTATATTATTATTTCTTAGCATATGTACTTAGTATATCATACTATTATTGTTGTATGAAAGTATTATTATGTTTTGGTATGAACACTTATCATTTTCCTATTCTCATGGAGTAGTTGAGATCATATGTCTAATTATCTATATTATTGTACTTAGTTGTTAGTTTTTAGGATCTTGTTCAGATTTTCTCTCTTAGTTTGTTAAGTTATTTTTGTTGATGTAAATTTATATAAGATTGTTTTTTCTTAACGAAAATTAATTTAGAGATTGTTTTTCACACTTCAGTGTAGAAATATTCTCATGAGTGGGATTTTCCATGTCATAGGGCTCCATCTAGAGCACTAGTATTTGATCCAACTTAGTAGAAATGATTTCTATGTGCCATGATAGAGGTGTTGTAGGAATTTTTACACATGTAAGATGTCAGTTTGACAAAAGTGTAAAGACTACTATCCATAATTCGAGGACCGAGTAAATGCCAGATCCTATTAACATAGTCAAGTAAAGATCAATTCTAGGGATGGATGCAAACATTCCTACATATTATAGGATATGATCAAGATGTAACTAATTTGAAGGAGGTACTTGTGTAGGCGTTGGGATGACCCATCAAGGTAGTTGATCAACTCCTACATTGTGTGCAAATGATAATATCAAGGAAATACTTCTTACTAAATTCATTGTTTGGAGGATATGATGTATGAGATGTCATGCTTGATTTGAGATTGGATGTGAACATCTTTCCCAAGAAGTCTTAGGAGTTCATGGGATGACATATCCTGGTTTACTTACTGATCTAGCTATGGTTGGTTGACGAGTCATGCATTTTTTTATCAATGGGCTATACTAAATGGAGGTTGATCTAAATGGGGTCAATACCTATGTATATTTTGAAGTCATTAAGATATTGGATTATAAGGATCCCTAAGCTCCATCGTTGGGGATTGATTGGTATTTAATAATGAAACCATTTTGAACTTGAAACAATGATTAATGTTCTTTGAGAAGGAATGATGCTAAGTCATTCGACCTTTAGATGCAATTTTAGGTGATACCTTTATGGAACTAGTGGAATAATTTTTGTATGACAGTTCCCTGTATCAATTGTAAAATCTTATCATCAATAATTAGGAGGATTACAAAAATCCTATAGTGGATTGAGAGTTAAGTTGATGGTGCAAGTGCTCTTTTCCCACAAATTCATAAATTACCTTTAATCAATGTTAGAATGGATATTATGAGTAGTCCAAATAGTGGAATGTGATGTTGGAAATGTGTAGTTGGACTAGAAATAAGTTGAAATACCCACATAAGTTTGATAACATGACTAATGTAATCGAAATTGTGGAATGAGTAGAAGAACATATTGTGTTAGAGAAAAGGATTGCATCATTGGATCTCACCTTGGCAAAGAACAACATGATATGGTGGGAAAACCAAAAGATATCATCACATTCTTAGGAGGGCATGGTAGAGGCATTGTAAACTCAATTCATGTTAGATGTTGGGGCTCCACCATCAAATAACAAGTCTATCCCTACCAAATTATATGTATAGTGTGCCTAGAGAGGATAATATGGGGTTTGCATCATTGGATCTCACCTTGGCAAAGAACAACATGATATGGTGGGAAAACCAAAAGATATCATCACATTCTTAGGAGGGCATGGTAGAGGCATTGTAAACTCAATTCATGTTAGATGTTGGGGCTCCACCATCAAATAACAAGTCTATCCCTACCAAATTATATGTATAGTGTGCCTAGAGAGGATAATATGGGGTACCTGGTGAGGATAATATGGGGTACCAATTGTTCTGTAACTTAGATATGAAAAAATAAGACAAATATTAATTTAAGAAAAACAAATACACAAAATAAATAACAAAATAATGAACACAAGAATTGTATAGAAAACCCTTGAGGTATGGTAACACCATTAATTATTCTTTAAGGAAGGAAATAACTCCATAAGAAATGCTTGCTACAATTACAATATGCTTCACAATACATATCTTTACGTTACATGTATTTCTTATATAGTTCTATATAACCTCCTAGGAACTTTCTAGTGAAGAAACCTTCTAGTTGGTGGAGCCTTCTAGTAAGCCTTCTCAAAATTATTTCTTTCACACTATGTGGCCACCTATATATCATTATCTCCCTTCGGTACCTCCCTATGTACCCTATATTATGCCCCCTAAGTACATTATAGACTACTCCTCTATATTAGGCTTAGACACAAACTCTAAGCCTTTCTCAACTTTATGGTATAAAATCACTATTGTGGCCAATCACTAGAGTCACTGCCATAATCATGGTACCTCTACCACATGCCTCTATAACTTTTTTGATATCTCCTCTAGGCATGTCAATGATACTCTCATGGTCAACCCATTGAGTTTTTTTTAAACCTCTTAGAGTAATCTCATTGTCTCAATGGTATCTTCTTCTCATGCAGGATGGCCCTTGTCTCTACTCCGAATACAATTCCAAGGGAACCCATTTGGTTTAAATAGGCCCACATATATATCATAAAAACATTTTGTTATGGAAATTACATAACTAACAAATTATATACCTCTAAAATTATAAAAATTAAATAATTTAAAATACAAAAAACATTAAAAGATACTTCAAAAAGTTAAAAAATTGTTCTCACTAATGGAACCCCAATGGGATCCATGGGGAATCTCTAGATTAGAATCTTGTTGAAATTTAGTCACAACATGTGGGTGTCATCAATGCAAACTAACTGATCAAACCACCAGTCAAACAACTCAACTAAGAAGGCATTAGTGACTTTCCCTCCCAATTTGTCCATTTGGTCATCTTGGGATATCTCAACTTGGTTAGTCTTATGGATATTCATGGGTTCATAAAGAGGAGTCTATGTAGGAAGAAATCACATAGTATACTCCCATATTCAGAGTTATTTTTCCTCCCTATTATGTAATCTGTGAGTTGGGTCTTCACGTTGCTAAGAAGACCTATGGACTAATCAAATACTATAGGCTTCAGACACTCTACTCAATAGTGCATCAATGCATGTGATGCTAATTGTGAGACTTTAGTCCCTTCTATCCATGTCATAGAAAATAAAATTTTCTTGAGGCTTGAGTCCCAAATGGCACTAATAGAGAAATGATTATTTACTTTCTCTATACTACCTACATAGCAATATAAATATAGTCAATTATAGTGTGGATATATCCCCCTCTACCACCTCCTTTTAGGATCACCATCTCACCTCACTGGGATAACCCAATCAAGAAGTAAATATCACCCATGTCTATCCTCAAAATATCATCATCTAACTGGAATCCATCTTGATTGGGATCCCAATATCCAATCAACCTATGTAATAGTTGGGTCTAAGTTTACATTTATGGACACTTGAATAATTTCAGGAGTCCATAATCTTGTAGGAATCCAAGACTATTTGATCTCCAAGGGAAATATAATTTACATGTTCATGTTATGTTTCCACCTAGATAGAAACCATTCTAAAGATGCATGTAGGGTCAATAAATTATTTATAAGTTAGTAACATTTTGCAATTTTTATTTTTCATTTATTTGCGGGAATTCTCAACTTCCTTTTAGGAAAATTGCTTGCACTCATTGGTATCCTTAAAGGAGGATGCGAGTAGGGATTTATGCTTGTGGTGTACAATAAGGAAACCCACAAGTTCATAGACCTCAACTTTAAAAGGGTTCCCCAATAGATAAAAACTGAAAATGCAAGTAAATTAATGAAAGGGTTCCCCAATAGATAAAAACTGAAAATGCAAGTAAATTAATGAAAGAAGAGCATATTTTGAAGTACCTAGCTTAGACAAAATCCAAATATGTCAATTGTTGCTCTCAGAATTAGTTTTTCAAGTTTGGGGTAAATTATTGGTTTTCTCACACAATTTGGTAATTTTTTCAGAATAACATGGTAAAAATTATTTGATCTTAATTAAGCACATCTTTTCCATATTTTGCAATATAAAAGGTCTTTTTAACCTCATTTTTCTTGTATATTTTGGATTATTGATTGAATCAATCTTGAGGAAGTTATTTCTAATATTTTGTAGGTCTATGGAAGTAGTGAAGTGACATTTGTTTGGCATTTTTGGCATCGATCTTTTCATATATTAAGGCATATTATTCTTAGCATGTAGGGATATGTATTCTTACACTTATAGGCGTAAATACCTATTATAATTTAGTCGCGGAGGTCAAAGACTGGATTTCCTATATCAACGAAGATAAATGGCACATGTACATTGGATATGAACTAGAAATCCACAGTAAAAAATCAAACTTAGGAATTATGAAGTGAATTTAAAAAAAAAAACTGGTGTACAATTGTCCCATCTTCATAGTGACATTATAGTTGGTGGAAAGTGAATAAAAGTTACATAGTAACAATGTCATTAGTGCTATGATAACTATATTTAACCACTTTTGACTAGATGCAGTGGTATTCCCTTAAGTTTATCTCATCCCTACATAAACAATATGTTTTCCATCACAATTTGTAAGCTCCCGCCTTATTACCATAGTGGAAACCTTTTGTTTCACCATAGTGAATAGTGTCATGGTAGTTGTGGCAGATTTACATGATTTACATGCCCTCTACTCTGCATGGTAGTACGTACCTTGCTTCATCTATTTAATAACATGAAGTCACGAACTCCTATTTTATTCACCATTACCACAAAACTTGTATAGTAGAGATGAGAGAGAACACAAAGCCACGCATTGCATTTTGACGACATTCAAGGATTAAATTTCAAGTACGACATACCTAGTTTTTTTTCCATTATGTGTCAATGGCTATGGCTTATATAGCATAGGTATTATGTTTAGTTAGATAGGCAATTTAATCATGGTTTTCATGAAACCTTTATACATATTTTTTCTTTTGATGTGTACCTTGTTGGCACCTTGATTAAATGATTCTTTAATCAACCAAAACCTGTCTTTCAATTCAAAGTTCCTATGGATTAAAAATTTATGAACCATTTAGTAAGTGGATGCAAAATACATGTATATTGTTACCTTTGGGTGGTTTGAACGGGGTTTCCTAAAACCTATAGAATATGTTGAAATCTCATTTTGGAGTTGAAGTAATGGAGGTAAGTTCTAGAGATATGGAGAAACAATGGTGAAAATATTGAGTGAATTGATCGAGTATGGAACAAGGGGAGGACTTCTAGTTATAAACTTATAGTCTCGGGACCATAAATGAAATATTGTATTATAAATTGTTGGTAGAACTAAAGTATACTCTACTATTACTATTCCCAACACTTGTTTTTATTTTCACAAAATGAGTGGACAAGTTTATTATAAGGATTTATTTCAACAACATGTTTGTTTACTCTAATATTTTAATTCTATGTTTTTGTTTTCACAAAATGAGTGGAGAAGTTTATTATAAGGATTTATTTCAACAACATGCTTGTTTACTCTAATATTTTAATTCTATGCTCATTCAATGCAATATTCCTCTATTGCAATAGTTCCCTACTTTACGTTAATGGTTGTGGGTTTAGTGCATTTAGTGTTATTTTCCAATAGAAGATAGAGGACAATTATATGGGCAAAGTCTCACTTTTATTTTGTACTCTTGGAATTTTCCAATAGAAGATAATGGACAAATGCACTAAACATTTGATTTATAAACGATATCCCAATAGATGATAGGTGACAATTGTTATATCATTATCTCGCTTTTATTTTGTACTCTTAGCACATAAATATAAGAAATAAGTAAGTTACAAGACATGTCGATGGCATATTAAAAAGTTGTCTATTTCCCACTAATCAAATGGATAAGTTTTTAATGCTATACAAAAGTTAATAATTGTAAGATTTAGTGTTTCAAACATATAGAGAATTTAATTATTAAAAGCATCATTGAAGTGAGATATAGGAAATCAAGTTAATTAATTCATAGTTGGATTATTGATGACGTTGAGGAGACATGATTCAATATTTGTATTCATAGACACTCTAGCCAAGAGTACACATTTTATTTTAGGGAAGACACTTATCAAGCACTAGAGATCGCGAGGGTGTTCATATAGTAAGGTTAAATGAAATTTCAAAGAAGATAATCTTGGATAAAGGATAAATATTTATGGGAAAAAATTGGATGATTTTTCAAGAAGCATTAGAAAAATGACTTAAATTTAGTATGACATATCACCCAAAGGTTGGTGGAAAAATTGAAAGAGCAAATCATGTACTAGAAGACATGTTGAAAATGTATGTGATGGATAAAAAAAGCACTAGGAAGAATATTTACCACTCGTTAAATTTGCATATAATAATAGTTGGGAAATTTCAATTAATATGACATCATTTGAATTATTTTATGGAAGACCTTGTAGAACACATCTTAGTTGTGATAGATTAGAGGATAGAATCTTGGTTGGACTAGGCATAATCCAAGAAATCGAGGAATGGGTGAATATGATTAAGGGAATACTAGAAGAAGTGCAAGAGAAGAAGAAAAGTTATGCATATTGCATAGAGTTGATATAAATTATGAAGTTGGGGATAAAGTATTATTGTAGGTGAGACCACAAAAGAGATCAATTAATTTTGGTAATGAAGAAAAATTGTCCCTATGTTATGTAGGAACTTTTGAAGTTTTAGAAAGAAAGGGTCTAGTTACATATCATCTTGCATTACCATCATCACTAGATCATATGCATAATGTATTTTGTGTTTACATATTACATCATTATATTTATAATCCTTCACATGTTGTTGACGTGAGTTATTTTCAAATGTCAAATGAGGGGGCCATAATATCCTAACCAATCCTAATTTTGGAAGGATGCATTAGATAGCTTCAGTGGCGTTTGGTAAACCAAGTAAAGTCTAGTGAGATATATATATTATTAGTTCCACTACTTGGGAGGACATAGCTAAGATGTGCCAATAGTTTCCATACTTGTTCTAGAACTTCAGGATGAAGTTTTCTGAAGAGGAGGTGTATGTAGTGCCCTAATTTGTTTGACTATCAAGAAAAACTATAATTTGTTACTTGAGGGCATTTATTTACAAATGAATTGGTTATTTGATCAATATTTTGATGATGGAACATGAACTTTTTATTATTTGATTGAGTTTAAAATGATGATTGGATGATTTATTTATAAGTTTATATGATATCATAGATGAATTAAATATGCATTGACATGACACAACTGATGATATTGATTTCTATGATTTGGATAATTTGAAATGGAAAATGTGGATACATTAATTTGGAAATGTTATTGACAGTTTTCCTAGTGTGATAGGAAACCATTGGGTTGTATTGATGTGAGATAGAATCAACATTTTATTAGACCTTAGATTGAGTCAGGGAACTATTAAAGTTAAATAATTATGCTATATTTTCATTATGGATTATGAAAATGATTGATGTGTTGATTACATTGTGTGTAGGCTCAGGGAACATGCTTGTCGATATGCCATCACATATGGATGATGGTGTTATATGGGAAGCATATTTCATACCATCAGGAGAAGAGGAGAAATGTTCATGTTTCCCCTACTAGCACTCCTTTTGTGGCTTGAGTTGAAAAGTTAGTGATTCTTTTACTCTGAGGTTTCACGTTGTTGTGAGGGCAGGTCACAAATTCGGTCACTCACGAGGATTATCTAAGGGGTCTGGAATAAGATGATAACCTTAATCCTTAGTGACCATTAGCCTCTCAACAAAGGGAAAAACACATGAGTTAACAATGTTTCCATTGTTACACCATTTCCCCACCAAGAAAAGTTTTATACTTGAAGGGAAGCTAATCATGGAACTCTTGCAAATACAATAAGGTAATTCTTGAAGGGAATAAGATACATGGCATCCTTGGTATCATTAATAAATTGGTAATTTCATAGTGAAATGGAAAGTCAAATTGATAGGTATCAAAGGGAATTATTTCAACATGCATTTTTATTTAAGTAGAAACAATTATATAGTATGCATTATATTTAGAAAATAAAGATTAAATTAAATAATTAATTTAAATAATTATAGCATAAATAAATATAAGGGATTATTGTATGCATTATATTTAGAAAATAAAGATTAAATTAAATAATTAATTTAAATAATTATAGCATAAATAAATATAAGGGATCATCTAGTATATAAAAATATGAGAAGAGATCTAATTATTTAAAAGTATTAAGAAGAAAAAAGATATTTAAGAGAATGTGCATGAAATGAAATAAGTTAAATTTTAATTAGTAAAAATTAATTACTAGTGCATCCTTAAATCAATGAAAGGAAATAGGAACAAGAATTTAAATTCAAATTGAATTGTGGGAAACGAAAAGATGGGTTGATGGAAGTTGAAGTGAAATAATAAATAAATAAGACTAGTAACTCCATGTGTAACCACTAAAGTAGGAAGTCATGAGAAGATGAAGGGAACACCTAGGAGAGAAAATAGGAAATGTGGGAGTTTGGTATATTGAAGTTTATTTATAGGTGGGGATTCTTCTCAAGCTTGATGAATTCTTTCTTCAATCATGTTGCTAGAGAGGTATCATTCCATACAACCCCATTGTGGCTTAGGGATACTTGGGGAAGGAGAGTACCCAAAGGAGTTGCTAGGGAGATCAATTGGTGGATCGTCAAGCAATTGGTGAGCTGATGCAAAATTGGAAATTGAATCCACCATTCCAAATTCGATAGGATGAAAAATTAATTACAACAACTCTTATTAATTTGAGTATTATTTGTTCCTTGTTAATTTTAATTGGTGAAAATGTCATTGTTATGATTATTTAAAAAAATAGAGAACACAATTATTAATATTTTTATCAAAATAATGTTATTGCAGTTAAGAAATTTGATAATCTTCATATAGGAAGATTATATAAATTATAGTTTTGTGTGTGTGCTACTTATTTTATTTAACCATTATCATGCCTATTGTAAATCAAACTCCATTATCAATGGAAGAAATGCCACATTGTATTGAAGTATGAGTTTAAGTAATACATATATTTTTTTTCAAAACTCTAGAATCAATATTGTGTATTATTAAATTTTGTTATTCTAATTACTAACATTGTTGGCATTGGGAATGGTCAAATAATAACTATACGATACAAGTTTTAATTCTTTCATATATATATATATTATATATTTCGAGGAAAATCTTTGAGTACTTCTCTTGATTTTGACAATGGTACCTTAGGTAAAACTCATAATATTAAAAGAACAAGACCAATCAACAATAGGGATCGAAGTCATTACAATAATATACTCATTAAGAGCTCAATGTGTCACCTGTGGGAATTGAATCTGGGTGGAGAGGATAATAATCATTCCTCCTAACCACCTGAGATAAACACAAATAACACTAAAATATGTATATGTATGTATGTGTGTGTGTGTGTGTATGCGCGTGCACATTTACATATGTGCGTGTAAACCTTTGTAAATACTTTTAATTAAATATTATGTGTGAGATAAAATTTACAACAACAATATTGTAAATTTGAAATAGTAATAATATATATAGATAATCGATATCCATAAGATTCATATATATATATATATATATTTTTCAATATGAATCTTATGGATATCGATTATCTATATATATTATTACTATTTCAA
>CBVK0101274570.1:0-26221 GCA_900067695.1 Picea abies | reverse complement strand
GAGAAAACCTCTTCTTCTTCGAAATGATAGGCAGTCTTTTAAGTTCTGTACATCATCTTTAATTGAGCACCAACTCAATGTCAGGTTGCTACCTCTGTTTTACAAGCTGCAACTTGTTTGAGAGCACCAACTCTCTGGTTTCTCTAGCACCCACTAGAAGGAAGCACCAACTCCCTGAATATTCCAGCACCAACTGGATGGAAGCACCAACTTCCTGAATGTTCCATCACCAACTGGATGGAAGCACCAACTTCCTGTTACACAGGCTCCAATCTGTATAACAGAGAACACTTGTTCTCCCTTGTACCACCCTGCCACCCTGGTTTCTCTGGCTGCAACCAGATGAAAGCTACAACTTCCTGTGTTCAATCTCCCACTTGAAACTCTAAGGACAACAATCCTCCCGAGAACCTCCCAACCTTTCTATAATGTTAATAAATAAATAAACAGTCAACTACACAGGTAAAACAATTCATACCAATCTTTATTTGTTCTGAAAATATGGTCTTCTACAAACTGTTCTGTCATTCTTCTTTTCCTCTGTCTGTTCAGCGGGTATGCTCTGCATCAACTCATTCTCTCATTTTGCTCTGCTCCAACTTGTTTTGTTATTCTACTCTGTTTTTCATCTCATACTGCACATATGCTCAATCTTCTCCTGCGCATTCTCTCCTTTTCCTTTTCTTACGGTTTCATTCTTTTTCATACAAAACAGCCAACGATTCACATTCTGTCTCATTTTCTTTTATGCAAACTTCCCCGACGGTTCCACTTCGCATTTCCTTAGGCAAAACAAGGACAACTGTCCTAGCAAGTGAAACGCTAATTGATTCTCAATCATGAGTCCGTTTCTTTTAACAGATTCGTAACTGAGGAGTTAACTGTGAGAGGGAACAGTAACCCTCCGATCACATTCAAGTTTATCCGCAATGTTGGATGAACTTTATTAATCTTGCCTTTACATTGGATTTCAGCATTTCAGCATTCCTTATGTTCAATGTTCTTGTCACTTACAAATCCTGATCCACAAAATTCCGTAAAGCAGTCGGATCAACAATCTAGATCATATTTAGATTTGACGGTTTAGATTAAGTTGGGATTTCACTCATCGCGATTTCGACACTTTGGACGTTCAGTGTTTTTGTCACTTCAAATTCCTGATCCTCGACACTCTGTAAAGAAGTCGGATCAACGGTCCAGATCACATCTCTATTCAACGACTGCGATTAAGTCGTGATTTCACATATCACGAAATCGAGATTCCTGATGTTAAAAAACTTTGACATCTCCAAGTCTTGATCCCCGAAACTCCGATAAGGTGTCCATCTGCTGACGTCACATGTGGATTGACATGTGTTGAATACTTCCACGTGTCACTCTGATTCGTGACTTACATGTGCCTGAAATGTTGAATCAGTCTGACACTTGTCATTACCTGGTTGTGCCACGTGTTCCTAGCTGACGTGGTTTGCTGACGTGAGTCGGGTCGACGGTTCAGATGTGATCTTGATTTGATGACTCAGATTACGTCGAAATTTTGCATATCGAGAAATAGGGATTCCTGTTGCATTGTTTCTTTGACATTTCCAACACGCAATCCTCGAAACTCCGATCAACGGTTCAGATGTGATCTTCATTTGATGGCTCAGATTACGCCGGGATTTTGCATATTGCGATTAAGCTCACTTCTCCTTGCACTTTAAAGAACGTGTAGGTTCTTCTTGATCCAATGATGTTCGGGTCCTGCACTTGGATCAAACATCTGAGATCTGTCCTCCTTTTCAGTGCGCTCTTCTTGTATTCATTCAGATCTGACGGCCATCGGGAATTCAGAAAGAGATCTAACGAACACAGTTGATGCTCTTCCCCGATTATCACTGCTTCGCTGATCATCACTGTTGTACTCAAGCCATCACCACTACTGTACTTGCCATCAATGACAAGTATACACTGCCTGTAAATATGTTGTAAATATGCTAACAATCCTCTGTACATTCTTCCTGTACTCATGCCATTCACTGTCTGTTACTTATTTGCCAACAAGGACAAGACTCGTCTTGTAGTTATCCAATCTGAGACAACCTAAAGAAGCACCAAATTTTGTTTTTATTTCAAATTTTAAGACTTTACCTACTTCCTGAAGCCAACAAGAAGTTTTAGAGAATCAGAGACTCCAAAAGACTCCCCAAAAAGGAAATCCATGGCTTTAAAAGGTTGGAAAACAGAGGAAAAACCACCTCCTATAATCCATACACTCATGTTCCCACTATAGGGACCATACATACACTCTAGGGACCATACATACACTCCTATTCCCACTATAGGGACCATAGGGACCATCTGGCTATAAGCAAGGTATATATTCCACCAAAGTCACCTAGGACTTGCACCTGGCCATTGACAATAAATGGTCCCTTTGTAGAGGCATGCTGGCTCATAAGGAAGAACACGTTATTTGGGGGAATCAAACCTTGGTGGAGGTGGTGACAACACACTTCTTTCAATGACCAACGAATGGATGGTGCCAGGACTCCATTATCGCTGGAGACTTTGTGTAATAGTAAGAAAATTTTGTCAGATCAAATATTGTTAATTTTTTTATAGATTTATATTAATCTATGACGGGGTGTATTGATAAATATTGTATGACGGTGTGTAGTGATAAATTTTGTCGCAAACGGGGTGTATTTATAAATATTTTTGCAAAATTTTAAAGAATAATGTTTAGGTGAAATTTTGGTAACAACCAGGCAGTGGTGTTTTTCTAATATAATGGTTATTTGTAGTGGTGTCAAAGTAGTGCATTGTCATCACCTCCACCAGGGTTTTATTCCCCCAAATAACATGTTCTTCCTTATGATCCAACATGCCTCTACAAAGGGACCATTTATTGTCGATGGTCAGGTGCACATCCTGGGTTACTTTGGTGGAATCTATACCCTGCTTATAGTTAGATGGGTGTTTTCATAGCTTGTGACACACTTCTACCACATCATAATAACTCAAAACAAATAGTTGTTGCTTGTTGGTTTCCATAGGAAGCATTTCAACCAACCAAAAAAATTGAAAAAATAATATGATGCTTATGGGTAGTTCCACGGGTCAAAGTTCCATGGGTCATAGTTCCAGAGGGTGTAGTTCCACAGGTCATAGTTCAACAAGTCACAGCTCCACAGGTCATATTTCCACAAGTCACAGTTCCACAGGTCATAGTTCTACAGGGCGTACTTCGAGAGGTCATATTTCCAGAGGTAATAGTTCTAGAGGGCGTAGTTCCACAAGTCATAGTTCCACAGGTCATAGTTCCAGAGAGCGCAGTTCCACAGGCCATAGTTCCAGAGGGCATAGTTCCACATGTCATAGTTCCAGATGGTGTAGTTCCACAGGTCACAGTTCCACAGGTCATAGTTCTACAGGGCATATTTCTAGAGTTCATAGTTCCAGAGGTCATAGTTCTAGAGGGCGTAGTTCCACAGGTCATAGTTCCAGAGGGCGTAGTTCCACAGGTCAAAGTTCCACAAGTCATAGTTCCAAAGGGCGTAGTTCCAGAGGTCACAGTTCTAGAGGTCATAGTTCCAAAGGGCGTAGTTCCAGAGGTCATAGTTTCAAAGGGCATAGTTAAACAAGTCATAGTTCCACAGGTCACAATTCCATAGGTCATAGTTCTACAGGGCATAGTTCTAGAGGTCATAGTTCGAGAGGTCATAGTTCCATAGGGCATAGTTCCACGGGTCATAGTTCCACAAGTCATAGTTCTAGAGGGCGTAGTTCTAGAGGGCATAGTTCCACAGGTCATAGTTCCATAGGGCAAAGTTCCATAGGTTATAGTTCCAGAGGGTGTAGTTCCAAAGGTCATAGTTCCAGAGGGTGTAGTTCCATAGGTCATAGTTCCAGAGGGCGTAGTTCCACAAGTCATAGTTCCATAGTGCGTAGTTCCACAGGTCATAGTTCCATAGGTCATAGTTCTACAAGGCGTAGTTCCAGAGGTCATAGTTCCAAGGGCGTAGTTCCACATGTCATAGTTATAGAGGGCATAGTTCCACAGGTCATAGTTCCAGAGGGCGTAGTTCCACAGGTCATAGTTCCAAAGGCAATAGTTCTAGAGGGCGTAGTTCCACAGGTCATAGTTCCAAAGGGCGTAGTTCCACAGGTCATAGTTGCACAAGTCACAGTTCCATAGGTCATAGTTCAGGTGTAGTTCTAGAGGTCACAGTTCCATAGGTCATAGTTTCAGAGGGCGTAGTTCCACAAGGCTCAGTGCCATAGGTCATAGTTCCTGAGGTCATAGTTCGATAAGGCATAGTTCCATAGGTCATAGTTCTAGAGGGCGTAGTTCCAGAGGTCATAGTTTCAGACAATGTAGTTCCAGAGGTCATAACTCTAGAGGGCATTGTTCCAAAGGGAGTAGTTCCACAGGTCATAGTTCCAGCGGGCGTAGTTCCACAGGTCATAGTTCTAGAGGGTGTAGTTCCACATGTCATAGTTCTATAGGGCATAGTTCCATAGGTCATAGTTCCAAAGGGCGTAGTTCCACAGGTCATAGTTCCAGAGGGTGTAGTTCCACAGGTCATAGTTCCAGATGACATAGTTCCAGAGGGCATAGTTCCAGAGGTCACCAATTTTGTTTTGAGGATAAATCCCCTATGATCTGGGATAGAAGATCATTGGCATAGAGAGGATTCCCCTAAAGAAGAGTCTCTAACAAATATAAGTAGTTACAGATAGATAAATAAATAACTACCCAAGAATTGAAATAACACCTACTTGAATTACAACATTCGAAGTGTTGGGTTGTTATATTGTTTGCAGAGAAAGTCTAGTCAAGGTGAATCGACTAACAGTGAAATTCGAAGGTCGAGGTGGTTCGACTAAGTAAATTCAAAGTAAAATAAATCGACAACAATTTGAAGAGGTCAACCAATAAGAGGTCGACATGTGGGCGCATGGCAACTGACTTAAGACTGAATGGAGTTCAACTGGTAATCGACTGCTAAACCGACTTAGAGTTGACTATAATAGAATCTCAAGATTCATGGGATTTGTAGCCAATGATATACGATGATCTGTAATTGATTTTGGGTGCCTTTATTTAGGGTTTTTCCTACTATAAAGCCTATAAATAAGGCATGTTGTAATGCTGTAAAATTTAATCTTTAGAGAAATCCTTTTAGAGGTTGTTGGTCATGTAGATGTAAGATGAATAGGCTACAAGGTTGTTCTTGTGTAGAACAAGAAGGTATGATGTAGATTGTGTCTTAGGTGTAGACCAAGGTTAGGCATGTAACCTTTTATTCTGAAGGAATAAGACAACAAGAGAGAAAAACACTCAGGGAATGTTAGTTTTCCTATTTGGGTTTCCAAGGTAAAATCTTTGTATATTGTGTGTTTTCTTTGTCATTTACTTTCTTGATTAAATATGTATTCCTCTCTTCAGCTAGGTTTAGTGTGGAAGTGTTCCTCATTTCCTAACATGTGTTATTAGATCCTGGTTTAACAACCTTGGATCTGAGCTAAACCCTAGGTTTAGTAAGAGTTGTAAGTATGAAATACTTATAAAGTGTGCTTAAAGAATGGCGAGTATCTTGAGAATAGAGATCAAAATATTCAATGGCCAGAATTTTGAGCTTTGGAAGCTTAAAATTGAAGATCTCCTTGTAGATTGATAACAATGAGAAACACTCTGTCTAGGTACCATTTTGATAGGTATGTTGAGGGAATAATGGGTGAAACTCAAGAGAAGGGAAAGGAGTACGATTCAAATTTGTCTTGCAAATTCGATATTGTTGAATGTCTCAGGTGAAGATTCGGCCAAGAAACTGTGGGACAAGTTGCGGAGATCATACCAATCAAAATACCTAGTAAATAAGTTGTTCCTTAGAAAGAAACTGCATCTTCTGAGGATGAGTGGGGGAATTTCAATGACTGAGTATTTAAATGTGCTTAATACTATAATAAGTAAGTTATCTAATGTGAATATTAAAATCACTGAGGAGGGAAAATGTGTTAGCCTATTACGTTCTTTGCCAGACTCCTAAGATAACTTAGTCATGGCTATAAAACTATGACCTATGGAACTATGACCTCTAGAACTACGCCCTATAGAACTATGACCTCTAGAAATATGGTCTGTGGAACTATGACCTATGGAACTATGACCTATGGAACTATGCCCTCTAGAACTATGACCTGTGGAACTATGACCTCTAGAACTACACCCTCTGGAATTGTGACTTGTGGAACTATGACCTGTGGGACCATGACTTGTGGAACTATTCCCTATGGAATTATGACCTCTGGAACTATGATCTCTATAACTACTCCCTCTAGAACTATGACCTGTGGAACTATGATCTATGGAACTACGCATTCTGGAAATATGACCTGTGGAACTACATCCTCTGGAACTATGACCTGTGGAACTACGTCCTATGGAACTACGCCCTCTGGAAATATGACCTGTGGAACTATGACCTGTGGAACTATGCCCTCTGGAACTATGACCTATGGAACTATGCCCTCTGGAACTACGCCCTATGGAACTATTACCTCTGGAACTACTCCCTATGGAACTATGACCTCTGGAACTATTCCCTCTGGAACTATGACCTGTGGAAATACTCCCTTTGGAACTATGACCTCTGGAACTACACCATCTGGAACTATGAATTGTGGAACTACACCCTCTGGAACTACGCCCTATAGAACTATGACCTCTGGAACTATGCCATGCAGAACTATGGGCTGTGGAACTATAACCTGTGGAACTACGCCCTCTGAAACTATGACCTGTGGAACTACGCCCTCTGGAACTACGCCCTCTAGAACTATGACCTATGGAACTATACCCTCTAGAACTATGACCTGTGAAGCTACGCCCTCTGAAACTATTCCTTCTAGAACTATGACCTGTGGAACTACCCCCTCTGGAACTATGCTTGCTTGAACTATGCCCTGTAGAACTATGACCTGTGGAACTATGACCTGTGGAACTACGCCCTCTAGAACTATGACCTGTGGAACTAGGCACTCTGGAACTATGACATGTGGAACTATGCCCTTTGGAATTGTCCTCTGGAACTATGCCCTTTGGAACTATGACTTATGGAACTACGCCCTCTAGAACTATGACCTATGGAACTATGACCTGTGGAACTATGACTTGTGGAACTATGCCCTTTGGAAATATGACCTCTGGAACTATGACCTCTAGAACTACACCCTGTAGAACTATGACCTGTGGAACTGTGACCTATGGAACTATGACCTGTGGAACTATGACCTCTGGAACTACTCCCTCTATAACTATGACCTCTAGAACTATGACATCTGGAACTACGCCCTCTAGAACTGTGACCTGTGGAACTATGACCTGTGGAACTAAGCCCTTTGGAGCTATGTCTTGTGGAACTATGCCCTCTGGAACTATGACCTGTGGAACTATGCCCTTTGGAACTACGCCCTATGGAACTATGACCTCTGGAACTATGCCCTCTGGAACTATGACCTTTGGAACTATGTGCTCTGGAACTATGACCCGTTGAACTACTCCCTCTGGAACTATGACCTGTGGAAATATTCCCTTTGGAACTACGCATAGTTCCAGAGGGATTAGTTCCATAGATCATAGTTCCAGAGGGCATAGTTCCACAGGCCATTGTTCCACAGGTCACAGTTCCACAGGTCACAATTCCACAGGTCATATTTCTACAGGGCGTAGTTCTAGAAGTCATAGTTCCAGAGGTCATAGTTCCAGAGGGCGTAGTTCCACAAGTCACAGTTCCACAGGTCATAGTTCTAGAGTTAATATTTCCAGAGGGTGTAGTTCCACAAGTCATAGTTCCAGAGGGTGTAGTTCCACAGGTCATAGTTTCAGAGGTCACAGTTCTAGAGGCCATAGTTCCAGACGTCATAGTTCTAGAGGTCACAGTTCCAAAGGGCGTAGTTCTAGAGGTCATAGTTCCAGAGGGCATAGTTCCACAGGTCATAGTTCCACAAGTCACAGTTCCAGAGGTCATAGTTCTACAGGGCATAGTTCTAGAGGTCATAGTTTGAGAGGTCATAGTTTCGAAGGGCGTAGTTCCACAAGTCACAGTTCCACAGGTCAAAGTTCTAGAGGTCATAGTTCCAGAGGTCATAGTTCCAGAGGGCGTAGTACCAGAGGGCATAGTTCCAAAGGTCATAGTTCCAGAGGGCGTAGTTCCAGAGGGCATAGTTCCACAGGTCATAGTTACAGAGGGCCTAGTTCCACAGGTCATAGTTATAGAGGGCGTAGTTTCACAGGTCATAGTTCCACAGGTCATAGTTCTACAGGGCATAGTTCCAGAGGGCATAGTTCCAAAGGGCATAGTTCCACAGGTCACAGTTTTAGAGGGCATAGTTCCAGAGGGTGTAGTTGCACAGGTCATAGTTCCAGAGGGCATAGTTCCAGAGGTCATAGTTCTAGAGGGCGTAGTTCCCCAAGTCATAGTTCCAGAGGGCGTAGTTCCACAGGTCATAGTTCTACATGGCATAGTTCCATAGGGCATAGTTTTAGAGGGTGTAGTTCCACAAGTCATAGTTACAGAGAGCGTAGTTCCATAGGTCATAGTTCCAGATGTTAGAAAAATAGGACTGTGGAGAAATAAAATAAAACAAATGTGGAAACAAAACACAGAAGATACATAATACAATAGAGACACATATTTACATGGTTCACCCAGTGTGGGCTACGTCCACCAGAGAAATTGCCAACTCCTTCCTTTATTATTATCCAACATATGAAGGGATACAACCTACAACAAACCTGTTGTAACTTCCTATTATTTCTCTCACAGTCTCCTATCTCAGAATACAATATTCACCATCAATGATCATCGTAATACATTTCCCTCATAAAAGAGGGTTGCCTTCTAGGGAAAAAATCCCTAACATAATCTCTACCGTTAGATCTACAACCTTATAATGAACTATCCAGATTTACATTGAAAATACAATATATATTTACAAGGAAATTTTTCCTTCGGGGGCCCGCTTGCCCCCAGATCCCCCGGACCCTGTAGAGGGGGTACCCTCCCTCTGCACTCCCCCACGTGGAAGAGTGTACATACTTCTATGGTGTAAATACTTCATGGGGTATAAACACGGTTGAAAGTAAAAGACCTTTGAATCAGGAAGATAATTAGGCTCCACAACCAACACCAGAGGGCATAGTTCTAGAGGTCATAGTTCCATAGGGTGTAGTTCTAGAGGGCGTCGTTCCATAGGTCATAGTTAGAGAGGGCATAGTTCCATAGGTCATAGTTCGAGAGGGCATAGTTCAATAGGTCATAGTTCCACAGGTCACATTTATAAAGGGAGTAGTTCTAGACGTCATAGTTCTAGAGGTCATAGTTCCAGAGGGCGTAGTTCCAGAGGTCATTGTTCCAGAGGGCATAGTTCCACAGGTCACAGTTCCACAGGTCACAGTTCCACAGGTCACAGTTCCACAGGTCATAATTTTATAGGGTGTAGTTCTATAGGTCATAGTTCGAGAGTTTATAGTTCTAGAGGGTGTATTTCCATAAGTCACAGTTCCACAGGTCATAGTTCCATAGGTCATAGTTCTATAGGGCGTAGTTCCACAGGTCATAGTTATATAGGGCATATTTTTGGAGGTCATAGTTCCAGAGGGTGTAGTTCTAGAGGGTGTAGTTCCATAGGCCATAGTTCCAGAGGGCCTATTTCCACAGTTCATAGTTCTAGAGGGCGTAGTTCCACAGGTCATAGTTCTAGAGGGCCTAGTTCCACAGCTCATATTTCTAGAGCACATAGTTCCAGAGGGCATAGTTGCACAGTCATAGTTCCAGAGGGCATAGTTCCAGAGGTCATAGTTCCAGAGGGCGTAGTTCCATAGGGCGTAGTTCCACAGGTCATAGTTCCAGAGGGCGTAGTTCCACAGTTCATAGTTCTACATGGCGTAGTTCTAGAGGTCATAGTTCCAGAGGGTGTAGTTCCATAGGGAGTAGTTCCACAAGTCATAGTTCTAGAGGGCGTAGTTCCACATGTCATAGTTCTAGAGGGCGTAGTTCCACAGGTCATAGTTCTAGAGGGCGTAGTTCCATAGTTCATAGTTCTAGAGGCATAGTTCCAGAGGCCATAGTTCCAGAGAGTGTAGTTCCAAAGGTCATAGTTCCATAGGGCGTAGTTTCAAAGGGCGTAGTTCCAGAGGGAGTGGTTCCAAAGGTCATAGTTCCAGAGGGCGTAGTTCCATAGGTCATAGTTCCACAGGTCACAGTTCTAGAGGGCATAGTTCCAGACGTCATAGTTCTAGAGGTCATAGTTCCAGAGGGTGTAGTTCCATAGGTCATAGTTCCAGAGAGAAAATTTCCACAGGTCATAGTTCCACAACTCACAGTTCCATAGGTCATAGTTCTACAAGGCGTAGTTCTAGAGATCATAGTTCCAGAGGTCATAGTTCCTGAGGGCGTAGTTCCACAAGTCACAGTTCCACAAGTCATAGTTCCATAAGTCATAGTTCCATAAGGTGTAGTTCCACAAGTCATATTTCCAGTGGGCATAGTTCCAGAGGTCATAGTTCTAGAGGGCATAGTTCCATAGGTCATAGTTCTAGAGGGCGTAGTTCCACAGGTCATAGATCTAGAGGGCGTAGTTCCACAGGTCATAGATCTAGAGGGCGTAGTTCCACAGGTCATAGTTCTATAGGGCATAGTTCCAAGGGGCATAGTTCCATAGGTCATAGTTCTACAAGGCATAGTTCTAAAGTGTGTAGTTTCACAGGTCATAGTTCCAGAGGGTCTAGTTCCAGAGGTCATAGTTCTAGAGGGCGTAGTTCTAGAGGGCGTAGTTCCAAAGGTCATAGTTCCAGAGGGCGTAATTCCATAAAGCATAGTTCCAGAGGTCATAGTTCTACATGGCGTGGTTCCAGAGGTCATAGTTCTAGAGTGCGTAGTTCCAGAGGGTGTAGTTTCACAAGTCATAGTTCCAGACGACGTAGTTCCATAGGTCATAGTTCCAGAGAGCGTATTTCCATAGGTCATAGTTCTACAGGGCATAGTTCCAGAGGTCATAGTTCTAGAGGGTGTAGTTCCAGAGGTCATAGTTCCATAGGGCGTAGTTCCATAGGTCATAGTTCTAGAGGGCGTAGTTCCATAGGTCATAGTTCCAAGGGTCATAGTTCCATAGGTCATAGTTCTACAGGGCGTAGTTCCATAGGCCATAGTTCCAGAGGGCGTAGTTCCAGAGGACGTAGTTCCACAGGTCATAGTTCCAGAGGATGTAGTTCCATAGGTCATATTTCCAAAGGGCGTAGTTCCACAGGTCATAGTTCTATAGGGAGTATTCATAGAGGTCATAGTTCCAGAGGGCATAGTTCCACAAGTCACAGTTCCACAGGTCATAGTTCCACAAGTCACAATTCCAGAGGGTGTAGTTCTAGAGGTCATAGTTCTAGAGGGCATAGTTCCATAGGTCATAGTTCCAGAGGGCATAGTTCCATAGGTCATATTTCCAGAGGTCATAGTTATACAGGGCATATTTCTAGAGTTCATAGTTCTAGAGGTCATAGCTTTATAGCCACGACTAAGTTATCTTAGGAGTCTGGCAAAGAACGTAATAGGTTAACACATTTCCCCTCCTCAATGATTTTAATATCCACATTAGATAACTTAGTTATTATAGTATTAAACACATTTAAATGCTCAGTCATTGAACTGCCTCAACTCATCCTCAGAAGATATAGTTTCTTTCAAAGGAACAACTTATTTACTAGGTATTTTGATTGGTACAATCTCCCCAACTTGTGCCACAGTTTCTTGGCCGAATCTTCACCCAAGACATTCAACAATATTGAATTTGCAAGACAAATTTGAATTGTACTCCTTGCCCTTCTCTCGAGTTTCACCCATTATTCCCTCGGTATACCTATCAAAATGGTACCTAGACAGAGTGTTTCTCATTGTTATAAATCTACAAGGAGATCTTCAATTTTAAGCTTCCAAAGCTCAAAATTCTAGCCATTGAATATTTTGATCTCTATTCTCTAACTACTCGCCATTTTTTATGCACACTTTATAAGGATTTCAGACTTACAACTCTTACTGAACCTAGGGTTTAGCTCAAATCCAAGGTTGTTAAACTAAGATCTAATACCACATGTTAGGAAATGAGGAATACTTCCACACTAAACCTAGATGAAGATAGGAATACATATTTAATCAAGAAAGTAAATGACAAAGAAAACACACAATACACAAAGATTTTACCCTGGAAACCCAAACAGGAAAACCAACATTCCTTGAGTATTTTTCTCTCTTGTTGTCTTATTCCTTCAGAATAAAAGGTTACATGCCTAACCTTGGTCTACACCTAAGACACAATCTACATCATAACTTCTTGTTCTACACAAGAACAACCTTTTATCCAATTCGGCTTACATCTACATGACCAACAACCTCTAAAAGAATTTCTCTAAAGATTATATTTTACAACATTACAACCCACATTATTTATAGGCTTTATAGTAGGAAAAACCCTAAATAAAGGCACTCAAAATCAATTATTGATCATCGTATATCATTGGCTACAAATCCCACGAATTTCAAGATTCTATTATAGTCGATTCTAAGTCGGTTTAGAGGTTGATTACCAGTTGAACTCCATTCAGTCTTAAGTCAGTGTCCATGCGCCCACCTTTCGACCTCTTGTTGGTTGAACTCTTCGAATTGTTGTTGATTTATTTTACTTTGACTTTACTCAGTTGAACCACCTCGACCTTCGAATTTCACTGTCAGTCGATCCACCTCGACTAGACTTTCTCTACAAAGAATATAACAACCCAACACTTCGAATGTTGTAATTCAAGTAGGTGTTATTTCTAGTCTTGGGTAGTTATTTATTTATCTATTTGTAACTACTTATATTTGTTAGAGACTCTTCTTCAGGGGCATCCACTCTATGCCAATGATCTTCTATCCCAAATCATAAGTGATTTATCCTCAAAACAAAATTGGTGACCTGTGGAACTATTCCCTCTGGAACTATGACCTATGGAACTACACCCTCTAGAACTATGAAATTTTGAACTACGCCCTTTGAAACTATCACCTATGGAACTATGCCCTATAGAACTATGACCTTTGGAACTACGCCCTCTGGAACTATGACTTGTGGAATTGGAACTACGCCCTCTAGAACTATGACCTGTGGAACTATGCCCTTTGGAACAACGCGCTCTGGAGTTATGACCTCTAGAACTACACCCTCTGGAACTATGACCTCTAGAACTATGCCCTCTGGAACTATGACCCGTGGGACTACGCCATCTCGAACGATGACCTCTGGAACTATGACCCGTGGAATTGTGACTTGTGGAACTATGCCCTCTATAACTATGACCTCTGGAACTATGACCTCTAGAACTACGCCCTATAGAACTATGACCTGTGGAACTGTGACCTGTGGAGCTATGACTTGTGGAACTATGCCCTCTGGAACTATGACCTGTGGAACTACGCCCTTTGGAACTATTCCCTCTGGAACTATTCCCTATGAAACTATGACCTATGGAACTACGCTCTCTGGAACTATGACCTATGGAACTACGCCCTCTATAACTATGACATGTGGAACTATGCCGTATGGAACTATGAACTTTGGAACTACGCCTTGTAGAACTATGACCTATGGAACTATGACCTGTGGAACTATGCACTCTGGAACTATGACCCATGGAACTACGCCCTATGGAACTATGACCTATGGAACTACACCCTCTAGAACTATGACCTATGGAACTGTGACTTCTGGAACTACGCCCTATGGAACTATGACCTCTCGAACTATGACCTCTAGAACTATGCCCTGTAGAACTATGACCTGTGGAACTTTGACCTATGGACTATGACCTGTGGAACTATGCCCTCTAGAACTATGACCTCTGGAACTATGACCTCTATAACTGTGACCTGTGGAACTACGCCCTCTAAAACTATGACCTGTGGAACTTTGACCCGTGGAACTATGCACTCTGGAGCTATGACCTGTGGAACTACACCCTCTGGAACTATGACCTCTAGAACTATGACCTCTAGAACTATGACCTATGGAAATGTGACTTGTGGAACTATGCCCTCTAGAACTATGACCTCTGGAACTATGACCTCTAAAACTATGCCCTGTATAACTATGACCTATGGAACTGTGACCTGTGGAACTATGATCTGTGGAACTACACCCTCTGGAACTATGACCTGTGGAACTAAGCCCTTTGGAACTATGACCCGTGGAACTACACCCTTTGGAACTACGCCCTCTGGAACTATGACCTGTGGAACTACACCCTTTGGAACTATGACCTGTGGAACTACGCCCTCTGGAACTATGACCTATGGAATTACGCCTTCTGGAAATATGACCTATGGAACTACGCCCTCTGGAACTATGACCTGTGGAACTATGCCCTCTGGAACTATGACCTTTGGAACTACACCCTGTAGAACTATGACCTGTGGAACTATGACTCGTGGAACTATGAACTGTGGAACTATGACCTGTGGAACTATGACCTGTGGAGCTATGCCCTTTGGAACTATGACCCATGGAACATTGACATGTGGAACTACCCACAAACATCATATTATTTTTTCTATTTTTTTGGTTGGTTGAAATGCTTCCTATGGAAACCAACAAGCAACAACTGTTTGTTTTGAGTTATTACGACGTGGTAGAAGTGTGTCACAAGCTATTAAAACACCCATCTATCTATAAGCAGGGTATAGATTCCACCAAGGTCACCCAAGACTTGCATCTGGCCATCGACAATAAATGGTCCCTTTGCAAAGGCATGATGGATCATAAGGAAGAACATGTTATTTGGGGGAATCAAACCCTAGTGGAGGTGATGACAGTGCACTTCTTTCACACCACTGCAAATAACCATTATATTAGAAAAACACCACTCCCTGGTTGTTACCAAAATTTCACCTAAACATTATTCTTTAAAATTTTGCAAAAATATTTATCAATACACACTGTTTGTGACAAATTTTTTCACTACACACCGTCATACAATATTTATCAATACACCCTGTCATAGATTGATACAAATCTGTAACAAATTTGACAATATTTGATCTGACAAAATTTTCTTACTATTACACAAAGTCTCCAGCAATAATGGAGTCCCCGCACCATCCATTCGTTGTTCATTGAAAGCAGTGTGTTGTCATCGCCTCCACCAAGGTTTGATTCCCCCAAATAACATGTTCTTCCTTATGAGCCAGCATGCCTCTGCAAAGGGACCATTTATTGTTGATGGCCAAGTGCAAGTCCTAGGTGACTTTGGTGGAATATATACCCTGCTTATAGCCAGATGGTCCTTATGGTCCCTATAGTGGGAACAAGAGTGTATGTATGGTCCCTAGAGTGTATGTATGGTCCCTATATTGGGAACATGAGTTTATGGTTTATAGGAGGTGGTTTTGCCTCTGTTTTCCAACCTTTTAAAGCCATGGATTTTCTTTTTGGGGAGTCTTTTGGACTCTTCAATTCTCTAAAACTTCTTGTTGGCTTCAGGAAGTAGGTAAAGTCTTAAAATTTGAAATAAAAACAAAATTTGGTGCTTCTTTAGGTTCTCTCAGATTGGATAACTATAAGACGAGTCTTGTCCTTAATATCTCAGTTTCTTCATAGTTGTTGCGGTCATATATGAAACCTATGTTTTTTATTTGATTTCAGTTCTTTTCTTTTGTGCATTCCTTTTTTTTTTCAAATATAAAAATAAAATTCTCTTTCTTTTAGCATCTTTTGTTTAATTTTTTCTTCAATACCAAGAAAGGAAAAACCTAGTTTGTTGTTAGTTAGGTATCTTTATTTTTGTTATGTTGTTTTGCATTCATATTTGAGAAAATAAAAATATATTAATATAGGCATTTGGTTTCCTCCTCATCTTGAAAATCATTTAAAAAGAAAAATAACAAACAACACTATTTTGTTTTCTTCTTTTTCCTTTCGTGCAATTTAGGAAAAGTAGTTTGATTTTTTTAGATCAACTTTCATTCTCGTTTTCTTAGTGCATCTGTCATTCAAAAGAAAAGAAAAGATTTTTTTATTAGCATAAATCTTTCTTTTGGCATCTGGATTGAAAATATTGTATTTCAAGGTTTTCATTAGTTGTTCATGCTTTATGCTTTCTTGAAACTCATTTCTTAGTAGAATGAGTGTGAAGTTTCCTTTGGCAGTGTTCTTATAAGTTTATTTTTGAAAGAGTCTCTGACACATCACTAGTTTCACTTCCATACCATAAGTTAAGAACAACCACTAAAACAAACACTTAATTAAAACTTACTAGACGTTTTTGTTATAGTAACACCAATTAGTCTAGTGTGTAGGACCTTGGAACAAGATTGGAGAGTTAACTCTCCAAGGCCACTAAAACTCAAACTTAGATTGTTGATTAAAGAGCGATCAAAACCCAATATCACATAGGTGTTGTCAGGGAAACTCATATGACACATGAGTCAAATCTTAGGTCGCATGATGAAAAGTCAAGGACATATACCCTCTTCTTCTTATCTGAACATTTGTGGATTGTTGTGTATTTAGGGGTTTCCTGAGTACCTCTTGGCCCCCTGAGGTGTTGGTGCTTTTGGTATCTTTAGGATTTGTTACCCTACCCATACATGTGGTTCTAATTGATGATGGTTCCCATTGGGATTTGATTGTGAATTTGTACCATAGTGGCCTTTCCTAGGTTCCACATGGGTGACTGCGAGGGGAAATATCACAATACCTAAGAAAAATGTTATATCACTTCCTTGGCTCTTGTGGAGGGTGTTCATCTTCATGAGGAAACTTGCACCATAGGAGAACATTGTAGGAGGATAGCATAACTATTAATCACTCATTTTTCAGTTGGTATCAGGACTTAATCAATTCGTATCGACCCTTGGAAGGTGTCTTTCAAATTTTTTTATTTCTTTGGACTCCATACCTAATCCAGTTGGGCTGAGGTTTTGGAAAAGTAGTTTGTGTGTGTTATTTCTCTTAGGATTTTTTAGTGGAGTGTTTATTTGTGTAGTTGTCCTAGGTTGTGTCTCTCTTTCCATTTTTGGATCATTTATTCAAGGTGGTCGACCAATCACTTTGTTGGTCAAGAAGGATGCTTGATATTTCCCTTGAAAGCATGAAGTTCCCTCCTAAAAGGCATGGACTTGATACCACTAGTTTGTCATAGCTAGTGTGTGAGACTCTTTCAAACATGAACAATCCTACAAGGGATGAACCTATGCATCATAACATCATGACTAACATTTTAAAGGATAATAACCATGGGACCTCTTACCAAGGGGATCCTTGTGCTTTTCATTTCTTTGGAAACGTTGGTGACCCTTTGATAGCCACTTTGAACATTCCTGGGTTAAATATAGGACTATCGGTTTGGTTGTGGACCACTACAAAGGTCTTGAATGATCCTGATACTTATTATATAAGCACCTTATGTCATGGACATCAAATTGATGTCGATCCTTTACCTTCTTTGTTAGTGAAGTCTACTCCTCCTACTTTTGCCTCATTTGGTGAAATTCTAGCTACTAGTAACTAGAATTCTAAAAGGATTAGGAAGAGAAATGATTAGAATAAGAAGTCACCAACCTCTGCGAGTCATGTTGGAGACAAGTCACTAACCTTTTTCTAGTCATGTTGGAGATATGCAACTAGATGTTGTAATTCATGTTGGGGGAATGCAACTAGCTTATGAAATTCATGTTGGAGAAATAAGTTGAGTCACTACCAGTCATACTAGAGATATCTCACCAACCTATACAAGTCATGTTGGAGACATGAAACCAACCTCTATAATTCATGATGGGGAAAGCAACCAGACTCTGCAAGTCATGATGGGAGCGAGAGTCCAATCACTATAAGTCATACTGGAAATAGGTCACCAACCTCCGCAAGTCATGTTAGAAATAAGAAACCAACCATTATGCATCAGGTTGGGGGTAACCCACCAACCAATGCAACTCATTCTAGGGGCATTGATTCTACTGAGAAACCTAGAAGAATAGGACGCAAGCCTAAGCCCCCTATAAAATTTTCAAGGGAGATCAACTTACTCATCTATGCCCTACTATTCCAGAGATACAACAAGTGTGGTACTTATGTGAATGCCCTTCTAATATCAAGTCAACTTTAGTTTCCCAACAATCTATTCAACCATTGGTTAATGAAGTGATCGATTCGATGCAATTTTTGACCGATCCGAATCTTCTTTTGGGGGATGATGTGTCTAATGATAATGTTGTTCCACAACTTATACAACCATTGGTTTAGGAAGTGATCAAGCCGATGCAGTATTCGACAAATCCCACTCTTCTCTTGGAGATTGTTGAGTCTACCAAAGTGGTCAAGCCGATGCAATATCTAGCCAATCCCACTCTTCTCTTGGAGAGTGAAGAGTCTACCAAAGTGATCATGCGAATGCAATCTTTAGTCAATCCCACTCTTATTTTGGGGAGTGAGGTGTCTAACCATGTCTTTAGAATTTCCAATTTAGTACCTTTTGAGCAAGGGGACTTCCCACTCATTTTGAGCTTGCTCCCTCCTAATTAGAGGATGGTTTCCTTTAATTGGTGTAATCTTGTTGATCTTATTCTTCCTTCTTTTGCACCCTTCCAAATAAGGGTTGAAGTTAAGTCAATTTTGTTTTACCAATGTATTGTAAATGAAGGGGCCTTCACGAGAATATTATCCTCCCCGACTTGGTAAGCTTTGGGTTCACCCAAGCTTATGTCAGCTACGAGTGAGCTACTGGCCTTCGACATAAGACCTAGTGAATATTTGGGGATTATTCCTTAGTTTAATATCACATTAGGTGGGAATCATGTCCTATTTGATATGTTAGTGGTGAAAGGCCCTTTAGACTTCAATATTCTTCTTGGGTGTGATTATATATATTCTATGAAAGTTGTGGTGTCTATGCTCTTTCGGGTGATGCATTTTGCTCATAATGGAAGCATTGTCACTATTGATCAATTTTCATCTTATAATCACCATCCTAATTCGAATTTAGCTCAGGTTACCCCTTTGTATGTTCCTAGTATTCGAGTAAAATCTACCCCAAGATGGGTGAATTATGTGGCATCATATCCTCGGTGTTCAATTGCTTGTAGGAAGGAGCCTTTACAATCATGTTTTCCTTCTCAAGATAAGATATCGAAAATTGATCATGTGATTTATCCAATGGGGGAACGAGAGCCTTTTATTTCCCCTATTGGCCCGAGAAATTTTGAGTTCTTGATTGATTCTAATCTTATTTTTAGTGAGATCTCAAGCCCTGGTATTTGTGAGTCCTTAAGTCCTAGTTTACATGATTTCTTGGATGTTAAATTTCCTTCAAATGAGGCTATCATTGAGGCCATTGTTATGGATGGTATACCATGGGAATACATGCATCATAGATTGTTCTTTCTTCCTGAACATGAGACTTTACAGGTTGACTACCAAAGAAACCCTTATCTTGAGCCTAACAATGGGCTCTACCTAGAGAAGTACTATGCATAAGTCGCAGGGTTTTTTGGTGCTTCGTACCATATTGTACTTTTAGGGTTTGTTGTTTTCAATTTTTGTATTCGATAGCACAAGTTATTATTAGAGGTTTATATATCACATTTGCTTCTGGATGCATGTTGTTGGTCATAAATACAAGACTTTGGAAATGATTTTCTTCAGTACCTTTTTATCACGCCCATCCTTTTTGATAGGTAATGATATCGAAACTGGCATTTAGGTTAGATTCCCCCCTCCATGCATTTTTCATTATTTGTTTCTTGGAACATTTTCCCTTAGGATCAAACCTATTAAGTTGTGACATGATGCCTTTTTTGCTCTTTAAGAGTGTTGTAATTCACATGGTAGAGCCTATCGTTCATGGGTGACCTAGTTAGAACTTTGGTTGTAGTTTGGGTCCCATGATGAAGTATTTTCATAGGCTTGGAGCCCATAGGGTAGAGGAGAGGAGAAAACCCTAGAAGCATCATTACACTACAAAATTTTGTTGAGCTTGCAAGTCCCTTCTCGAGTTTTTAATACTTCTCCTCTTACTCCTAGAAACCCTTGTTTATAGCATTCTTGCTCACTTGTCTTGTTCAGAAAGAGAATCCTTCTCTTTCCTTAACTTTTTCAGAGTGAGAATTCAGAAGGTGCAAGGCTTCTTAAGTGGCCCGAGTGGAGGAATCCAGATGTCGGTTTCGGGGTAGTGTCACAAAAATATCAAGTGATATCTATATACATCATTTGTTCTTCATTTTTAATGAGAACTCTCTTTCTTGCCCCAATTTCATGTCATTGATTCACTATTGTAATCTTTGTATGCATTGGATTATCTTAAAATTGACATCTTGATCATAGGTACTCAAAGTAGTTTAGAATTAGTTATTGTAACTACCTCTATCGCAACATTTTCTCTTTGTGATTGCAGATCAATGAGGAAAGCACTGGAGTGAAGGACTTGAACTTGGATGCACGAAAGATGTCTTCTTCAAACATTGGAATTCAAGTAGGTGTTTTTTCTTCTCTTAGGTAGTTAGATATTTATCTGTTTGTAACTACTTCTGTCAGTTAGAGATTGTTCTTGGGGATCATTCTCTTTGTGTGATATTATAACCCTTATCATAAGGGATTTATCCCCAAGACACATGTAGAAAGTGAAGGTAATTTTGGAATTGCTTACACCAACATCATTGAAGTTAGGAAATTTCATAGTATTTGAATTTCTACAGGGAGTTCATTAAGGGATTCAATAGTATTTGGGCATTGATGATTGAGTGTATGAAGGTATGTGGATTTAACTAGACCATCCAAGATAAACTAATGAAAGAGAATATGAATGTATGAAGGTCTCTAGACACACGTGGAGCATGCAAGCTGAACTAATAAAAGAGAATTTCCTTGAAGTGTCAACATTAGTGTTAGCTAGAAAGAAGATTAATAACATATTTTATCGAGAAGTTGAACCAAGAATGAAAGAGTTGCAATCACATATAGCTTAAAGTTCTTTGAAATTATACATCCATTGGAGCTAAAGAGGCACTACACGTTATTGAAAGAGTTAGTTATCTATATAGATATTTAGAGGTTAATTTTATAAATACTGAAGTAAAGCTAAATCAATATCTTTATATATAAATAGAGTTTTTGAAAGGTTATATTGTTGTATTGATACAACATGACTCTTAGAAAAGATCAAAGTTTTCAATGCTAGCACAAAGTAGCGTATGCTACTAACAATGAATAAAAAAGAAATTAAATAGATTAAGAAGACGAATATACATAACAATGAATTTTGAGAAATTTTGTACAAGTAAAAAATTCTAAAAATATACTCACCCTTAACATACATGTGATCATTTTAAATACTTTTAGTCATGATTAAGATAAATATAAACATAGGAACATAAAGTTACACATTAAATAAAATTTGTATTTTGCTAAAAGATAGATCTTTCTATGTTGTAACTATCAATCACCCATTGTTGAGTTCTCTTATAATAAAAATAAAAAATGTTCAATTGTAATTATAACATTAAATGATTTTAATTATAATATTAAACCATAATGGTTTATTGAAATATGTTGATCCACTTTCTAGTTGAGTTTAGGACAAAATTTATATATTTAAACATTCACATATATGGTGTTGATATTATATGCCATTATATGCCAAATTTGATTGGAATAAGAGGTTGAACATTTATTGTTTTAGGAAAGATCTCATTTAACTGTGAAATATGATTGGAATTGTTTTTATTGTGCCAATGGATTGTTGCATGCTCAATTAGCGATGGATAGAAACTCTAATAGCTTAATTAGTCAGATTAGCCCATCTTATGGATTCTATGCTTGTTCATAAAAAGGGGAAACACTAATGTCCAACTGAGAATGGAATATAGATTATAATGAAGTCAATGCTAATGAATTGAATTCCAATAATAACATACAAAATTATACAAAATTGTTATCCAAAGCGCGCAGAAATATGAAGACTACAAATCTATCAGATGAAAAGTATCGTCACAGAAGCCTGCTATCCTATTAGATCTAGTATCCCTCCATGAAAATTTGATAAAATGATCAGAGTTAATGGAGAAAATAAGTGTGCAGCAATGCAACCAGCATGAGCATGTAAGCAATTCCTTGATCGATTGCCAATCTTGCATATAAATCATAAAAAACAATAGAGCAACGTTAATCAATGCGAACAAGTGGGCATGGAATTTGCTAGAAAGATAATGAATTAATATTAATGAGCACAACTGATGATAAACTAACTGTCACAGGAACATAGAAGGTGCTTCATATACACCCATGGAGGCCATCAGTGTTTTCCACTTTTCTTACCATTGTTGATGGGAGTTGGAACAGGGGCCGAGATATCCTGAGCCTTCCCTCCAACTATGTTGGCTGTGAAGAGCAAGAAGGGAATAACTGCACTCAAAAGTGCTACTGTTGTACCCTCCATCTTACCCTAAAACTTTCAAGCTGTTGCTATAGGGGATGCAGTACTGGTAAGAGGCTAGTTTGTCAGAGGATGGCTAGAATAAATGTATCGTAGGGCACCCAACCTCTTCCGAGGCTTGTGGTTGTGCGGTTCTGGTCCTTAAGCAGAGGCCGAGAGGAAGATCTTGCAACAGAAGACGAAGATACTATAAAAATGGCCATTACTATAACTATTCGAATTCCCATGGACACAAAGAGACAGTGCTTAGAGCCATGCTTTCAAATACCTGAGCAAGATACCAATCACCGATTCAAATTTCAACCAGCCTTTAGAGCCTGCCTGTTTACAAGTTCAAATTTTTAAATGGATATGCATGGATACATTCCATGACGCATGGCATGGCATGGAAGTTGGATGGCTCACGGTAACGACGTTTGGGCGAGTGGAGCTGGTAGTCGGCCGGAGCTATGACATGATGGACGACGGGAATCCGAACATGGAAAACGGCTGCCGGCAAAGGTTCAAAACGTTTGGATTTTAGCTTATGCCCATAATGTTACATTAAGGACACGTGATTCGCTCATATATGCAAATAGTCAAATCACTTCATGTGTCACAAGAGAACGACAAAGAAACACCTTAGTGATCTCCAACACATAAATCACAAAACCAATCAAAGAAGGAAACGTCTTAGTCATCTCCATAGAAACCTCGTATGAGCTCATATTTACACATGAGATGGCTCTAAAGTCAAAGGACACGTGGACATGTAAAGTCAAAAGACACTTGCACATTGACATGTAGCATAGGATTGGCGGTCTGCTTGTTTTCCAAATCAAGTGGTTTTGGATGATAAGGTTGGGTGATAGAAACATTTGAATGTTATCACTACCTTAAAAGACACCTTCAAAGTATTAAGGTAAATCAAGTGGTTTTGGATGATAAGGTTGGGTGATGAAACATTTGAATGCTATCACTATCCTAAACGACACCTTCAAAGTATTAATGTAAATCTATGACATTAGTATATTAGTATATATCAATTAAAGATGGGCATTTTATATATTAGAGCAAAATGGAATCCACCTTTCAATATATTGTAGAACAAGCTACTTATATTAAAGAAAAACATTATATGGAATATCGTTTGATACAAAGAAATATAACTAGCATAGCTTAAAAGCAAGGGAAGGGAACACTAAAGAGAATTTGGGGTGGATATATGGAATATCGTTTGATACAAAGAAATATAACTAGCATGGATTAAAAGCAAGGGAAGGGAAGGGAAGGGAACACCAAAGAGAATTTGGGGTGGATATATATTAAAAAAAAAAGTGTACTATTTTTTTTTTATAATGTGTTGCATTGTTATAACTCAATTTCTTTCTCGCACCCTATTAAGTTTTATGATTAATCTTAATGAAATTTGTTGAAACACTATGAAGTTCTTTGTGTATCACTTCCTCGCTTCTTTTGCCTCTAAGTGTTCATAAATTAGAGGAAGAGACTATATGAAGTAATCTTCATGGCATTTCACACATTCACGAGTAGAAGTGCTTCTTTTGCCTCTAGGTGTTTGTGAATTAGAAAAGGAAGAGACAATATGAGGAAATTTTAATGGACTGTAACAAATTCACTTATAGAAGCCTTTATCATTATGTTGTTGGTGCATAATTATGTGCACATTATTTAATTCTTTGTAGACATCCAATAAATAAATTATGCAGGATAAATATCTTTGTAGTTATCCATAAGCATTGGGCTTATCAAAATCAAGTTTATCTTTATATATCCATGCATAGATGGATCCCATGTTTAAGTAAACTTAATTTGGGGAATCTTATAATTGTTGCTTAATGAACTAAAAATAAATCAGTAGATTGTATGCAAGTTTTTTCTCTATAAATAAAGGACCTTAGTCCTCATTTTAAAAGAGAGTTGATTAAGAAATAATTAAGGTCGCCCTTTTTGCTCCATCGATGTTTCATTTTTGAAGGTTTTACTATGTATATCCCGTGTCATTTGTGAGTTCATTGTTATGATATGATATTATGACCATGCACAATTTTGAACATGACATCATAGTTATTTTAGAGTAAACTTTAATTATTGAACCAGTTAGATCATCAGTGTTTGCAAAATGATCAAGTGGGCACTTTTCAAATACACATTTTGGTGTTTTTTTGAAGCATATTTGACTGAATGTTTGTGCCTAGAGTAGCTAAATTAGTCAAGAATGCTTATTGTTAAAAAAAATAGGTTCTAGTTGCTCCATATGTGCACATTATCTCAATTAATCGGGGGTTTTGTAAGTTTTGTTTTGAATTTTTATTTTTATTTTTGAATTTATTAATAAATTTAAATTTGTTGCGCTTTAGTTTCCTTGGGGTCTTGCTCATTTTCCTATCAACTGCACCTTTATCACTAACCCTCATACTCCTCTACCACATGTCTTGGCTTTATCACTCTTAGGTGAAGTGTACCTCCTTTGACCCATAGCCTTTATTACTCCCATGCAACCTTACATAGTCCACCCTATAGTGGCCTCCTTTGAATTCCTTGTCAACTACTTTTTCTTAATGAAGAGGGTTCCATTTGGCTCCAGCTAGAAGCAATATTGCATACCAAAGAGTATCAGTCAAGTGCCAACACATGATCAAGGAAATATTGATTCAATGGAAAGATATGCAACCAGAAGATGCATGTAATACCCCTAAGTTGAATCCTAGTTGAAATGTAGTTACAAGTATGTGTATAGGTTGGTGAGCCAGGAACCTCTTTTGGCCAAAGATTTTCTTTAGTATTGTGTATTTTGACTTGGAAATTAATGAAAGAAAACATGATTGCATGCAGACCATTGTGACAAGAAGAGTAAGGGGGATAAACTCCACTAGAGTGGGAAAGGAGGCTAATAATCTTAGGCAAAAAGGGATAAACCTAAGGAGGCTTAAGCAAAAGATAATATTTTAATAATATTTTCTTAAGAGTCTAATTTATGGACACATGTATATTGTGTTATATTAAGTCCAAAGAGGGGGGAACCGAATTACCAAGTGGGTTAATAGGGTTTCATGGAGTGACAGTGTTATTTTATTGACATGCAAATACAATGGGATCGATAAGAACTCGAATAAAAAATAGAAAAAGGGGGCCCCATGCGGGGGCACTAGAGGGTGATGGTGGAATGTGTTGTGACAAGATTTACCATTCGGCTAAAGAGCATTGAAAGGGAATTTCTTATAGTTAAGCTTAAGAGGCGGATTGTCATGCCCGTGTACGTTCTCTTCGGGTGAGATAATTGTCAAGCTAAAGAGGCGGGTTGTCAGGCTCATGTGCATTCTCTCCAGGTGAGAGAATTGTAGGGAATTGGATTCCCAAAGATGCCAAGTGGTTGTCACAAAACTCTAACTATTCTTGTTTGGCTTGTTGCTGAAGCCTAGAAGGGAAGTGGGCATCCATAGGGGGTACACTTCATGTGTGGGACAAGCATGTGAGGAAAGTAGAGTATGTGGAACTTGGCACCTATATTGAGATATTGTTGTTGTTGAGAGACCTCCAGGGATAGATTCTCCTTGCCCTAGTAGATTTCAAGCCCATCTTAGGGGTGACATGTTCTCAGTTTGTGGGGAACGATGTCTAAGGTTGGGAGGAAATTCAAAGTTTTGCATACAGTTGGTGGATCAATTGTTCCAGATAAGTGATCATTATGTGCTTGTTTAATTATTGTTGATTGAGAATGTATGAAAT
>CBVK0101274542.1:0-20158 GCA_900067695.1 Picea abies | reverse complement strand
CCTCGCCCTAAGTGTCATAAAGTGTCATATAAGCGTCTCATACACCTTGAAACCATGGAATAACCTATGTCACAATCCCTAGTCAATGTGGAGGAGGGATATATTACATGAAGGCCAAAATACCAAGTGCACATGAATTATTATTAATATTCATGGAAAAGAAATCGATTAAGTGTGAGAATCAAGTGCACATGAATTATTTTTAATATTCATGAAAAAGAAAGTAATTAAGTGTGAGAATCCACCTCATATTTGGTTTCCTACTTTTCAGGGAAGGTGGAGGATCTCATGGATGGTTGAAATATTTCCTCCAAATCCTTGAGAGATATTTCCTCCCCAAAATCCTTAAGAGATATTTTCTCCCTAAATATCTTAGAGATCCCTTCCTTAGTGGATCTGATGAGAGATCCTCTCCATGGTGGTTAAACCTCCAAATCCTATATAATGACGGATTTCCATGGAGGAGAAGGGAGAGAGGAGTTTAGAGATACCAAACTTATGATCTCATGAGAAGTGGAGGAGAATAATCAGTGAAAGTATTGTCATTCTGAACGTGGAGATTTTGAGCAAGGGTTGGACAAGGAGAGATTGATGAAGTTGTTGCACTCACATATATGGTTGTAAATTTTCGTCATTGTTGTTATCATTAATGAAATCAATTCTTGGCCTGTTTCTTTCAAACTTGTACTTGTTTCATATAAGTTTGTCTACAGTAGATGGATCTATGTTTTAGCTAATCTTAGTAGAGCAAGAAGTTTTTTGTACTTTTGTTTGTCTTGCATGACCTACCAAGGAGCTCAAGATCGAAGCTCATCATGGAAATTGCAGGGACAAACAACGTTCATAAGGTACATGCCTCCTCCTTCTCTTTTGTTCATCATCTTGATTAGATCTAAAAGGAAGTCAGTGTCCATGTTAAGCACCTTCTGTCTTAGATTTAAGGGTCTAGCTCTCAAGAGGAGGTCTACTTGTCCGCAGGGATATTTTCCTACAACAACCATGTAGCTTCTCCCTGATCTAATGGTTGATATCATTCGTCATCAGATCGTCAGTTATTGTAATTTTGAGCAAAAGTTAGGGGGCCTGATACGTCATCTTGGGATCCAGGCTAGTTAGCTTCTCGTGGAGTCCAAACATCTAGATCCTCCACCATGCCTTTTCACTATGCGTCGATAAGCTATGGAGAGAGATTTGCATATAAACCTATATGTTTTTATTCACTCTTCCAATGTGGGATTAATCTTGTTATATGACACAATCAGGGTCGTCAATTTTTTGATTGGACGACTACTGTGTCTTCTCACAATTTCCTATGAAATGGTCGACTTCTTAATAGTTTCAAGGAATGGTCGATACATCTACAATGCATTTATTCTTACAGAGAACTGATCCTCATTC
Source organism: Picea abies (assembly GCA_900067695.1). Lineage (NCBI taxonomy): Eukaryota > Viridiplantae > Streptophyta > Pinopsida > Pinales > Pinaceae > Picea > Picea abies. Next base: position 18,760 of record CBVK0101274542.1, on the reverse strand, counting down.
ACTAATCCTCCTGATATCTTATCATTGGATTGTTGATCCTATCGCGATCAACAATAGACACAAAATACCTCTGTACTGTGTTTTCCCTTTTGACATTGCGTTATGGATCTCTGCATTTTCTAACCCTCCTAAGCTTCATGAATTTCTTCTTCTTCCTGATTTACTATGCATTGCACTTTTCCTTCTCTGCATAATGTTTGACATCTTCTGCTGACTGATATATTATTGACATGAATGACAATCTCATTTGTCATTTAACAAAAAATCATCACATTGAATGTTGACATCAATGACAATCTCAGTTGTGGTTATTCATCATTAAAAATAGATCATGACATCGACTTTTGACATCAATGACAATATTTCCAAAAATACTTAACATTTTTCATCAGTTATTCCCAAATTGTTAGCCATTTTTCCATTAAATCCGTTCACTTCCCCCTGTTGCATAATTATTTTGGTTACATCTTCTGAAACTATTGTTCTTGGTCTGCAAAACCATGAGTTCTGAGTCCTTAGTCTATTGAAAACAAATTTCCCTATGGAGTCACCAGTTTGTTGAGGATTAAAATCGCAACGAAGTATTTTCCCGCAAAGAGTTGATGAAACCTATTATTATAATGATAAATAATACTATTAGGTGGGAACCCCTTGTATATTGGAGATCAACTCTAGTTCTAATTTGATGTTATGCTACTATTTGACACTGCTTACATGGTTGGTGACATATTTATTTTATTGGATGATATATCGGGCGTATCATACATGTTTCTTTTGCTTCTCCAAGCTCAAGGTTTTATGTTACAACGACCTAGGTTATTCGTGGTCACCATTGTTGCCTATTCTTGGATCTATTACTTATGACACCTGCAATAGATATATGTTAGTAACAAGAAATAAAGGAAAATTAAGAAGAGATTAAGAAATGTAAACAAAAATGAAAAAGGAAGAAACTAAAACATGTTATATGACATGCTACATGCATCGATTGTTAATGAGTCATTGCTATCGTAGCTATTAAGTTAGTAGCTATGCATTTTTTTTAGTTATATAACTGATATGCATAGTGATTATGTTATGGCATGAGTTGATGTGGATCACACTATTGGGATGATTCGATACATGGTTTATTGGATTATATAGTTGATATGTAATATGGTCAAGTTGCAAATGGGAGGTATGATGTGGATGGAGCATTTGACAAGTAATATATGTAGATTCCAACACAGGGTTTAAATTAATGGTGTTAATAAAAATCTTGTTGGCATGTACTAATGAGTTAATGAACTATGGGTGGAGGCGACGTGCATTTACTACATGTCACCCCTACTCCCTCCGTTCGCCGCCACCCTAGTTGGGCTATTGTTCAACCTTGTTGTTGTGGTTATTCTCTAACTTATTCCCAGATAGGAACCACTTGGCCAACTCACATCTTAAGGTTCTTGATTACATGTATATTTTTTTTTTGTACATTCATGAGTCTGCTCTAGTTATGAAATGGATATTGGCTTAGGTGTATTGGTTTGTGCTTTCCTTAATTATTGCAACTGTGTAAGATTGTGTTTTTGAAATGAAGCGTTGATGGTTTCCTCTACAATAATGTTGAAGCAATAATGTTATCAGTCATCCTGGTTGTTAGCAGCCATAAGGGTTCTCTATTGGTTTAGATAGACAGTCTTTGCTTGGTCTTGGGTGGCTGGTTGTCTTTACGCATTCACATCGCAGTATCCAGTCTTTGTATTTTGTGGGTTTTGATGGTTGGAAGCATTATGTGTCACTGCATTTTCTTCACTTGGGCATTGGTTGTTTTCACCATTAAAGTTTGCAGTGGGTTTTTTTGTTCTTTCTTGGCTCGTTCTTCACCTTAGTGTTGTGGTTTTCTGACTGGAGAAACAAGAGGGTCATACCCTCCATGCCCTCCATGTGTTAAGTATCATTACTAGGTCGAATTAGAGCCTTACTCCTTTGCTCATAGCTCTCCTATCATGGGATTTGTAACCCTAACCATGAAGTAAATTGTGGTTTTCTCTGTGTTTACACCATCAGTCTCGGAGGTTTTCACCATAGAGAAGACTCAGCTCTACTCTCCCTATGTTGGCCACAAAGAAAACCCTTAACCTGACACAGACCTATCGGCCCTCGGACCAAGATCCACTCACGGGATCATTCTCTATGCCCTTGAGCCAGATTGGCTCTTTCGATTCCCACTGGAATCTACAATTTATTGATCCACAGGTCCTTTTTCGTAGCTCACAATCTCGCGATTTCACAAGTCGTGACTCCCGACTCTTCCTCTCCAATCTTGCGATACCTGAATTGATGATATGGGTATAACTCTTCCCCTATCAGCGCCTTCCTCATGCGACCACCGTCTAAGATTCACACTAGCTCCTCTCTCCTATCGCAACTTCGCGAGTTGTCACATCCAACCTTCATTCTCTTACTTCATGAATTCTTGATATGCGAGAGTCAACGGAGTGTTGACCCCTTCACTAGGTGACGTGTGTCTGCCTGTCAATCATGCGGGCCCTACCTTGAGGTTTTGCCACATGTCCACACTCGTGCCTCGGCTCTCGGTACTTCGCTACTTTTGATGTTGAAAATGACTCTTTTCAACCTCTGAACCCCCGAATGCATGAAATGCGATGGGGTTCCTGATCCAACGGTCCTCTCGTTCTCTGGATCCAATGGTTATCCACGCTCCTCGTGATTTTGTGAATTTACGACTCGGAGCACCCAACCCTTGGGCTCTCACCCTACGAACCTCCAAGTTCACAAGATCCCTATATCTCTGCCACCTATCCTCCTCCCAACGAACAACTACGATTCTCTCATGATTTTGTGAATTTTGGACCTTCGGGACAAAAGTCTCGACCCCTTATCCTCTGATATGCCGAAATGGCGAAATTCCGACACGTCGTCTACATGGGTCCCATGATGGAACTTCCCGCCTTTTTGGAATTTTGGACTTCACGACTTCACGAATCTAGATGCTGAGCTTTCAGCTCTTCAACCCACGAAACCCCAAATTAGTCAATGAAAGTCTGACCTCCGTGTTGGCGAGTATGTTATCTGTCCACTCTCAGATGGACAGTCCTAATTCTCTTCGTAGCTTCGTCACTCACGAAGTTAAAGGACTTCCCTTTCCGACCTTTGATGTTTGAATCCCTGATAAGGGTGATCTCACGACACGTGTCCTTCCAATCGGATGAATCAGATTTTCTTGGGACTTCACTACTCACTAAGTCAAGGTACTCACCTCCGCAAGTCCAGGTGCTCGAATCTTCGAAATAGATGATTTTGTGACACGCGTCCTCCCGCAGATGGATGGCTCATATCAAATTCATTTTTTTGCAACTTTCGATGTGGAGTGTCCCGACTGGTCCTCCTTAGGACCTCTAATATCCCAAATGATGAAATCCCGATATGCCAACGCCTTTCAGGACTTTCGTCTCCGTTCTACTATATGAGGGCTTAACTCCCTCGCAATTCTTGACATATCTAAAGGTTGTCGGGTTCTATGGCTAAGATCTGACGGTTTAGATCCACCCCTTCTCTGTGCGCTCCTCCACTGCTCCTTGGACATGGGAAATTCAACGGCTCAGACCTCTTCTCTAGTCTAATCCAATGGAAGTTGTACTTTCCCTCCTGAGCATGCGCTTCCTTCCTCTACTTGGAAGATTTCTCCATGGCTAAATGCCTTGACCTTTACCTTGCTTCTGTGAGCACTTAGTCTTAAGTCTCACCTGCATTCAAAATGGTATCGTTCCTCCTGAGCTTCTCTCCTCGAATCCTCAAAGGATTCTTTGGCATCTGCGCTTCTTGCAGAACCTCTGTGTACACAAGGTGTTATCTTTCCTGAGCTTTCTTGTAGCTTCGACCTCCAAGGAAACTCATCCTTTTTCCTTTCTCCCTTAGATTGAGAATTCATATTCCCTCCTGGCTATCCTTCTACTCAAACAACTAATTGTTGAGTACTCAGGGTGTTCGACAACCCTACGAAGATCCTTCCCTGGATTCTTCTTCTATCTCTAAAAATAAAGAGTTCGTCCTGTGCACTCTGGTACTTACTCAATGCCCTTCTGGCAGAGTATCATGAATCCTCAATGATTCTTGCTTCTTATGAACTCAAAACATAGTTCTTTCTCTATGCACTCCTTGCACTTGCTCAATGCCCACCTGGCAGAGCTTTGCAGAACTCCTCAGAGATTCTATTTGCAACTATGTTCTCCATAGCCTTGCCTCCTGAGGTCTTCAGTAACCTCACAGGTCTTCCTCTGAATTGATGATTTTAGTTTATGTGCCCACCTGGAACGTCTTTGTCTAACTCCGCAGAGTTCAAAAGTGCATCTATTCATTGGTATTCAGAGAATGCAGTACTCTGTCATTCCCTCCTAGCATGAAACCACAAAGAACCTCTCAAACCTAAAAATCAAACAACTCCGTACAAATGTATAGCATACATCTACATCATAAAAATAACACAATGAAGCATCCACATAACACATAAAATGTGCAGGAAAATCTGCTCTAGTTTATATTAATGTAAATGCCTCTTTTCAAAGGTGTTCTGAGAAGGGACTGTAACTAGGTCTCGGCTCTTCTCTTGCTCTCCTTCATAAAACTATTACAACCACTAAAAATGAGATCCAAATTGATCTTTTTCATGAGGGGGTCTTAGAGCTCTTCCCTCCAATATACCTACCCTATTCAATTACATTGAATGGGATGTCTAGTCCACAAATCCGATCTAGATCTTAGCCTTCAAACATTAAATTCCTACCTACTTCTATGCATGTGCAAAGCACAGATTCACGGCTCACCAGCCTAAGATATTAAATTTACATTCATTCAAATTCAAAACTGAAGATGAGGGTTCCGCCTCTCTTCAGAGTTGAACGCACGTGCTGACATGGCTGGATGGCTGACGTGGAGAGATGCTCCTGCATCAGACTACTCAGCTACAAAATTCATGAGCTCCTACTCATGAGCTTCCACTCTTAGCTATGGAAATCCTCCTGGATCCCAAACAAATTTATGGAGCTATTCATCTGCTCCATCTCCCTACTGCTGCGATGCTGCTACTGCTTCTTTTCTTCTCCTCATCTTTTCTTCACTAACAATTTCTGTTGACCTAACGATCAACTCCCTGATCACCTCGATCACTTTGTCCAACTGCTCCAATGGCTGGTCCTATTCATGCAATCCCTCCAGCTCCAAAAATTTTCTGCAATTGGGTAGATCACTGTGATCTCCCATGCCTTCTTCATTTGCTTCCAACTTCACCTGTTGGATGTGCATGCCTTGCACTATCACCCTTCTCTCCAGGGCTTCAATTTGTTCATACAGATCAACCAAACTAATGTTGTCTACTTCTTCCTGTTCCTCCACTTCTACAAGCTCCAATGCTGCAGTCTTTTCAGTTTCCTAGATGAAAATATTGAGCCACTCCTCATAATGCTCATCTTCTTCTTCTGCTTGGGCAGATTCCCAAATCTGCTCCAATGCTTCTCTGACAGTCTCATCTAGTTGTCCTACTTCTATTGTTGTTGCCTCATCTGCAACACAGACTTTGGCCTCCTCTGGGCTATGTGGTAGGAATATCTGAATTCCTCCAATCATCAGAAGATTCCTCAGATATTACTCCTTTGTCAATTGCATCTGTTGATCCAAACTCACCTCTGAGTTTATGAGACTCTCACATAGACTCACCTGCTTATCCCTACCCACCTAGCAATATGGGATTTTCCTGCTTCTTATTTGGCAGAATATGAGATCAACTGATCCAATCTTTATTAGCACCTCAGGCTGAATTGAACTCACCTCTGAGTCCATGAGACTCTCAGACATTCCCATCTCTGTTCTCTTGCCCACTTGGCAAACTAGAAACTTACTACTGCCCTCCTGGCAGTCGACGAGATCCTACAACGATCTCGATCCATTGCCCACCTGGAAATGTAAAATTCCCTGGCTATCCTCATGACAGTCTGTGAGATCCTCAACTGATATCAACTCTTTTCCCACCTGGCAATTGGGAATTTCTTCTCTGCCATCCTGGCAGTGCTTGAGATCTTCAGCTGATCCCAATTCATCCTTATTACTAAGGTTCCTCCCAGTCTCCGGTTCACATATCTGAACCCCCTCTTCTGGTCTGTTGAGGTTTTCAGCATGCCTCAACCATCCTCTTAACAGCTTCTACTGTCTTATGACCATCAGTTGCTTGATTGACCATTTTATCTTTGTCTTCATGGGCCATTCGTATACCCATCTCGATCTTGTATTCTGCTACATCTCCAATGCAAGTTCATCCATCCTCATGTTCAAATCAACAAGTTCTTTATCCCATTCTACTTCACTCATCATCTCTGGGCTTTTCTTTCCAACGTATCTTTGGCCTTCAATAGCCATCTTGTTGTCCCTATCTTCTCTCCTGGCAAACCTGCTACTCATCTGCAAGCAATCATTCACAGAGTCTCCAACACTCTGTCCTCCTCTTTGTCCTTTTGTCTGCGATATAAAAACATAATCTATCTCCGATACCAAAAACTTGATGCAGACCTATCAGCCCTCGGACCGAGATCCACTCACAGGATCATTCTCTATGCCCTTGAGTAGGATCAGCTCTTTCAATTCCCACTGGAATCTGCAATTTATCGATCCAAAGGTCCTTTTTGTAGCTCACAATCTCGCGAGTTAGCGAGTTGTGCCTCCCGACTCTTCCTCTCCAATCTCATGATACCCGAATTTCCGATACAGGTATAGCTCTTCCCCTGTTAGTGCCTTCCTTGTGCGACCACTGGCTAAGCTTCATGCTAGCTCCTCTCGCCTCTCGCACCTTCGCAAGTTGTAGCATCCAACCATCATGCTCTTACTTCATGAATTCCCAATATGCAAGAGTCAACATAGTGTTGACCAATTCACTAGGTGACATGTGTCTGCCTATTAATCACGCGAGCCCTACCTTGAGTTTCTGCCACATGTCCACACTCGTGCCTTGGCTCTCGACACTTCGTGACTTCTGATGTTGAAAGTGACTCTTTTCAACCTCCGAACCCCCAAATGCATGAAATGCGATGGGGTTCCTGATCCAACGGTCCTCTCGTTCTTTGGATCCAATGGTTATCCACGCTCCTCACGATTTCATGACTTCATGACTCGGAGCACCCAACCCCTAGGCTCTCACCCTACGAACCTTCGAGTTGACGAGATCCCTAGATCTTTGCCACCTGTCCTCCTCCTAATGAACGACTGTGATTCTCTCATGATTTCATGACTTTGGGACCTTCAGGACAAAAGTCTCAACCCCTTATCCTTCGATATGCCGAAATGGAGAAATTTCGACACATCGTCTACGCGGGTCCCACGATGGAACTTCCCACCTTTTTGGAATTTCAGAATTCGTGACTTCGCGAATCCAGATGATGAGCTTTCGGCTCTTCAACCCACGAAACCATGAATTGGTCAATGAAATTCTGACCTCCGTGTTGGTGAGTATGCCATCTATCCACTCTCAAATGGATGGTCCTGATTCTCTTTGTATCTTTTCCACTCACGAAGTTAAAGGACTTCCCTTTCTGACCTCCAATGTCTAAATCCCCGATAAGGGTGATATCGCGACACGTGTCCTTCCAATTGGACAACTCAGATTTTCTCGGGACTTCGCTACTCAAAAAGTCAAGGTACTCACCTCTATGAGTCCCAGTGCACAAATCTCCGAAATGGATAATTCCGTGACACACATCCTCCCATAGATGGACGTCTCAGATCAAATTCATTGTTTCAGGACTTTCGATGTGGAGTGTCCTGACTCCTCCTCCTCAGGACCTCCGATATCCCGATATGCCAACGCCTTTCGGGAATTTCGTCTCTGTTCTACTATATGAGGGCTTAACTCCCTTGCAACTCCTGTCAGATCTAAAGGCTGTTAGGTTCTATGGCTAAGATCTGACGATTCAAATCCACCCCTTCTCTATGTGCTCCTCCGCTGCTCCCTGTACGTGGGAAATTTGATGGGTCATATCTCTTCTCTGGTCTAATCCAATGGCAGCTATACTCTCCCTCCTGAGCATGCACTTCCTTTTGCTACTTGGAATATTTCTCCATGGCTAAAGGCCTCGACCTTTACCTTGCTTCTATGAGCTCTTAGTCTTAAGTTTCACCTGTGTTCACAATGGCATCGTTCCTCCTGAGCTTATCTCCTTGAATCCTCAAAGGATTCTTCAGCTTCTGTGCTTCTTGCAGAACCTCTGTGTACACAAGGTGTTATCCATCCTGAGATTTCCTGTATCTTCGACCTCCAAGGAAACTCGTCCTTTTTCCTTTCTCCCTCAGATGGATAATTCAGATGCCCTCCTGGCTATCCTTCTACTCAAACAAATGATTCCTGAGTACTCAGGGTGTTTGACAACCCTACGAAGATCCTTCCCTGGATTCTTCTTCTATCTCTAAACTCAAAAGGGTTCCTCCTGTGCGCTCTGGTACTTACTCAATGCCCTCCTGGTAGAGTATCAGGAATCCTCAGTGATTCTTGCTTCTTATGAACTCACAAGAGAGTTCTTTCTCTGTGCACTCCTTTGACCTACTCAGTGCCCACCCGGCACAACTTTGCAGAACTCCTCAGAGATTCTGCTTGCAGCTGTGTTCTCCATAGCCTTGCCTCCTGAGGTCTTCAGTAACCTCACAGTTCTTCCTATGAATTGATGATTTCAATTTCTGTGCCCACCTGGCACGTCTTTGTCTGACTCCACAGAGTTCAGCAGTGCATCTATGCACTGATATTCAGAGACTGTAGTACCCTGTCATGCCCTCCTGGCATGAAACCACAAAGAACCTCTCAAACCTTAAAATCAAACAACTCCATGCAAATGTCTAGCATACATCTACAACATAAAAAGAACACAATGAAGCATCCACATAACACATAAAACATGTAGGAAAATCTGCTCTGGTTTATATTAATGTAAATGCCTCTTTTCAAAGGTGTTCTGAGCATGGATTGTAACAAGGTCTCAACTCTTCTCTTGCTCTCCTTCCTAAAACTATTACAACCACTCCAAATGAGATCCAAATTGATATTTGTCATTAGGGGCTCTTAGAGCTCTTCCCTCTAATCTACCTACCCTATTCAATTACATTGAATGAGTTGTCTAGTCCACAAATCAGATCTAGATCTCAGCCTTCAAACATTAAAGACCTACCTACTTCTACACCTGTGAAAAACATAGCTTCATGGCTCACCAACCTAAGATATCAAATTACATTCATATAAATTCAAAACTGAAGACGAGGGCTGTGCCTCTCTTCAACCTTGAATGCATGCACTGACATGGCTGGCTGGCTGGCTAGCTGACGTCGAGATATGCTTCTGCATCATAACCCCTCTAGTCTAAGGGTTGATAGAGAGGATCATCGAGCCTGTCAGGTTTTCTATTCGGTATGGTTAATTGATATGTATTGTCGGCAAAATTGAGTATAGGCTCACCCAATTCGTTATGTGACAATCGTGTTGGTATTGGTATCTAGTCATTGTCTGTGTTATTATAATGGATACACCCTGTACGGTTATTTGGATAGATCAAATACACAGTAACCCTCTTGGTGTTTTGATAAACTAGTATTTTTTTAATTGAGTGAGTCACTACATCTCTTCATATGGTATGTGTGGTTTCCACAACATGCCAGGTCACATTGTTACAACAGTTCAAGAATAGTCTCAACATTGACCTAGTTGTTGAAGATTTTGGGTTGACACACAGTCACTGTCTTTTGCATTAAAATTTATTGGGATGATAAACTCAACATTAGTTACAACTGTTTATTGATGTGTTCACGTAATGCATTTGTATGTGTGGTGTTCCTATGCCATGAATAATGGTCACTGCAGCTATGAGTTTCTCTTTTTGGGGCTAAATGGTTATTTCAATTGGGATGATTGTATCAAATCCATCCACTATATGCGGTGTGTTTATTTGATTGCATCATTAGGGATGAGCCTATGTTCTATAGAACATGTATGATTGGAGTTTGATTAATCTGAAGCAATACGATATTAAATTGATATCTTGGCACGATGGGTTGACTTAATACTATGACTGTGCATTTAGAACTGTAAAATGGAAATGTTTCATTGTGGTGTTTCAGATGGCTTCTCACTGTGTATGATATGGATAATTTTGGGTTCCACATTCAGAGATAATCACAAAATTTTTAAGCATGACCTTGTTGCAATTCAATTATATATTTTATGAAGACAAATATGTTGTTGTTGCCTTGCTATGTTGGATGGATAGCCCAACATTTTTATTATTTAGAGCCACGTTGAATTGGGCTTGTATAGTGACAAAATTACACTTTCATGATTGAATTATTTTGTGCATAGCATGTGTTGGAATGGTGGTTGTTATCTGTATGTTTAAATAACTATCAGGGTTTTTGCAATTTAAATATGGATTATTGGGTTGGCTCCCCACTATGTATGTTTAATGAATACCATGCATTTTAAATGACAAGCCAAAATTGCAGTAACAATATAACTTCATTGTAATTTTGAAACACAATTTTTGAGTGTATTTGATGAATGAAGTAATGTGTGGGCAGTGGTTCATTTTGATGATTAGCAGGGCAGAAATGGTTATTATTACACATTTGAGAATTCTTATAAATAAAATGAACAGAACTCCCCTTACAGATTTTTTTGGAATCCATACTATCTTATTGATGGAACTGTGTTAGGAATTTGACTATGAACAACCAACTAGTTAATACACAATAATTATTGTTGGGTCACAATGATCGTTTGGTTGGTGTTTCTCCTTTTGAAAAAATGATTATATGGATTACTTGATTAATTTTTTGACCAATACCGGCTTTCATTTCCCCACCATTATTTCTCTTTTTGCTAATTACAACCCCATCGCCTTCCCACATTCATTTTTTACTCCTTGTTCTAAAATTGATTACAGTCAAGAAATTTTTTGTGTTGAAGCAGTTTGGGAGTAGAAGTGTCTTTGTTGAACTAGAGTGATGTTTTCTTTCATTTATAATTGATTGTGGGTGTCTTTGATCAGTAATCATATTTTTTCACCCTCACCATATCATGTTTTTCTCAATACAAACCCATCACATATCCCAGGACCCTTTATTCACCCCCTTCTGATTGATAAAAAATAAAACAATTTGTATGGATTGGATTGCATGAGTCTGATATATCACTAAGCCAAATCTATTTCATATTTTAACGAGTTATCATGTATGGCTATTTAAAAGATTATTTATAATTGATCGCACATACATGAACGAGCTATTCAAATTAAAGGCTGAAAATTGAGGCCTACTATGCCTCTGTTAAGGAGAGGGATGCTATTGCACCTCCCGCATCTTCAGATAATTATGGTAAACCTGTATCCTCCCACTTGCATTGGAAGGACTATTTCTCTCCTATGATCATCAATATGAGGCTTAAATATTCCACACAGCCTAAGGAAGGTTAAGAAGGACTAAAGGATGATAGCCTCAACACGGGAAATATTGCCTCACAAATCAGGAAATATGGATTTTAAGTTTTCTTTTATTGTTGATGACAATTGACTCCAGGAAACTTTGACATCATATTTTACTTTTGTATACATGAATAATAGTTTTTTGAAAATAATTTCAAATATCATGAGCTAAATTGTCAAATGTGAATGTGTGGATGGGAGTCACAAGGAGGTGTGTTTTTCTTAACTAAATAGTTATGTTATGATTGTTATGAGCTAAAGGGAGTCACAAGGAGTCCCACCTACTAGTTATTATTTATTTATAACCCTTATTATGATTATTACTTTTCCCCCTAACTAAAGTTGGTTGAGTCTTTTAATCAACTTAACTAATGAGTTGGTTCAACTACTTCAACCAATTCTAATTTGTTTAAAAGAAAAAGAAAGAGAGGAACAAGAGAGGATAGAAGAAGAAGCATACTAAGGTTTTCTATTTGAGTTTATGTTGAGATAGTTTAGTTTTCATTCATTCATTCATTCATCACAATCCTAATTCTCTTTTATGATAGCAGGGTCTTATCATAGACAACAATATTCAGGGCTGAATTACATCATTCAGACAAATGTTCTTCAGTGGTATTGATCTATCTTTGATAGTTTGTGTAGACTTGTCTGTTTGTGAATTAGTTTTTATGACTGACAAAGGCTATTTTGTAGAGTTCATTTTTGGTTTTCTGTCAGAGGTCCTTTTGTATCTTCCATCAGGGATGTCTAAGTTTGACTTTGGTCCAAAATTTCTACATGAGATTTTCTAAAGAAAATGACTCTTTAGTGAATTTGAATGAAATAAAGGATTGCTTTGTTTCTCATATGTCTTGATTATCATCTTGGTGACTTTTCTTCTATATTTACATTTATTTCAACAACTGATATGTTCAAAAAATTGCATAAAAAGTGAATTTCCAGCAAGCTTTTTTATTGATAAAAGACTAGCCTAAGAACTCGTAATTAATACTTGTGAGTTAGGATGTTATTTTTTTTGGCTATAAACATAGGTTGATATTCCCATATACTTTTATTTATTTAAGAAAATTCTGAAAATGCTTGAGTAAGATCATTTCATATCTTTTCCTGAACATCATTATTTAGAAAAAACTAAATCAACAATGTGTTTTGTGAAGTTTTTGTTCTATAATCAATCGGGTGAGTGGCCTTTTGTGTCAATTTTGTGAATAGATTGAAATGATCGTCCATGATGAGGTCGTGCATGTAAGAGGGATGTTGAATCTTGACTTTTTACACACCCAACCTTATCCCAATAGATGGTCATGAGAAATAATTTCAATATATATATCGCATCAATAATTTTGTTCCATATTACTTAGTTAATACTCATCCTAATTTTCTTTGGGGATGTGTTCCTACAAAACAATAATGGCCATGAGAGTTCCATTTGAAGCCAAAATTATTTTCCTTGTATACATCACAATAATTTGGATGCATAAAAGGAATATTTGAATCATTGCAAGCATAACCAACCAATAAGATTTGTGAAAATTGTTTAATAAAATCAACTATGCATACAAGATGTATAGAGACCAAGGCATTACATTTTTGTTCCATACTTTTAACATGTTCATAAATTTTTTGTCTAAATATCATGTTTCATGAAAAAATAGAACCTCCACACCTATATATTAAAGATGATGATATAAAATTAAAAACTATAAAATAATTTTGAGAAAACTAAGAATCACTCTTGAGAAACCAAATAAATAAATAAAAGAGAAAAGTAAAAAAAAATTCAATGCTAAAAAGGAAAGGTAATGAATAAGAATTAAGGACCATGAAAAGGAAAATATGACAAAAAGGTAAGATAACAAGGTCAAGAAAAGAGTTCCAAAAAACATTTGTATTATGCCCGACACTTTTTTATTATGAATACAATTGATGATAAGTTTCATATCAAAATAAGGTAATTGATATATGAAAATAAATTTTTAAAACTTCACACATCATACATATAGGTATGTTCTTCAATGCCTTCAATTGTCCAAAATTGGTGTTTCAAACAAGGTACCTAGAGAAGTTGTAGCATTCTTTTATATATATATATATATATATATATATATATATATATATATATATATATATATATATATATATAAACTAAAAACAATGTTGAGGTAAGAGTTTCTACTATATTGATTATTTTTGTTGAGGAGAAGGGAGTAGTGGAATTCTAGATATTTGGGGACACAACACTGGTAGTTTCATGGATAGAGAGTTCAGTTCAATTTTTCAAATTGTATAAACATGGAGTTGTACATAAAATTATTGAGGCGTAATACAATTGCAAGTTCTATTAGTGATTGAATAGTGCAATGAGAACTAGTAGGCATCTTGCAAAAGGATGGATAGTCAAAATAGTGTTGTAAGAATATTTTATATGTAATTTTAATTCTCTGTAGGATAAAAATAATTCTTGACTTGAAAGCCATATCTCACTCTAGATATGTTTTCTTGCAAGATATTTTCCAAATAGTTGGATATTATTTATTCCTCATCATCCATCGTCACGAGGCCTTGCAATAGAATGTAATTTAGTTAATGTAATTCCATCACTTTCATTTTTTCAAATGCAAAGAAATTTAAACAAACAATTTATAATCTTCTCTAGAACACCCTTAGGAATAGATTGCAAGCAATGTTGAAACATCAATATTTATTCAAGTACATATTTAACTAAGCTAATATCCCCCCTCTAGGAAACCATCGATTGCACCAATTATAAATTATATCCCCTATCAACTAGCAACCAAAGCCAATCACTCTAACCATAACCATTTGACTTCAAGAGGAACCATGGTGCTTAAATCAAACTTCCGAGAAAAAACCCACCAACAAGTGCACATCATGTTGTTACAGATTATTAAAAAAACGTATAGTTGATTTATTAATGTTAATCTTCATCCTTGTAGCTATGTTATAAACTTATAATATTTATACAAGTCTTTTTGTTTCCCCTAGAGAACCATTTGGAAAAAGAAATACAACATCCACTAACAATGAGTGATACAATTAAATAGTTCCACCAATTCTAATTCCATATATAACAATGAGTGATACAATTAAATAGTTCCACCAATTCTAATTCCATATATACTTCTATACCTTTTATCTAAGTAATACGTCTTTTATTAGTCCTTCACCAACAACTAAAAATAGTATTGGTGAAAGAGGATAGCCTCTTCTCAACCCATTATGGGTTCGAACGCATCAAATCCCTCAGACAAGTCAATTTTAGAAAGTAAATCTAAGAATGTAGATTTAAAATCCCCAATGATCTTACCTATGCTTCATATTTCATTTATGACCCTCAATAAGTATTCCTCAACAAACTCATAACAACCAATGGCACTTGTCCTTCTTAAAAGAGGCCAACGTCCCTAATATTTATTCTTTATATAATTCCTTTGTGATCATCTAATTATATTATCTTCTTCTGATACAAAGCTAGGAGAGTATGTCATTAGCTTCAATGCTTCACAATATTGGTTCAATATGTCTCTTTATAAATGGAAAAGAAATGATAGACTTTGACATCTAAATTCTCCTTGAAATTATTAACAGACTTGCATTCTCTAGCTTGGATCTCCCAAATTATGCTAACCCTCTTTCTGTGGTATGCA
This sequence comes from Picea abies, assembly GCA_900067695.1. Classification (NCBI taxonomy): domain Eukaryota; kingdom Viridiplantae; phylum Streptophyta; class Pinopsida; order Pinales; family Pinaceae; genus Picea; species Picea abies. Next base: position 3,591 of record CBVK0101274542.1, on the reverse strand, counting down.
TACTGATGAAAAAAATCATGTTCTTGTATATCTTATCGAACCACACCGTTGTACATTTTATTCCCCATTTTCCTTCAGATCTTATGTCTAGTAATTTCCTCTTATTTGTTTATAAGTCCAAAATATTATGTTGTCCATTCCCAATAAAAATTCCCATGAAATTCTTCTCATATATATAAGCTATTTTCTCTTAAAATCCTTTCAAATATCTACCCAACCACTGTCACTTTAACCTTTTTCCACGACGCTGCAAATAATGAGTTGGTTGAGTCTATAGAATGTGTATCATATCTTAACCATTCATTCTTGAACATAGCCTAGAAATCTTCTTCCTCAATCCAAGTGGGATTGAACTTGAAAGGGTTAGCGTGTTTCTGATGTGCTTCTCTAGCTTAAGAATAATAGGAAAATGGTTAGAAAATCCCCCTATTTCTACCCATGTTATCATTCTAACAACCTTATATAATAGAAGTTTGAAACCAAGAATATATCCAACCTTTTCGCTACTTTTGGTGCACTCGAATGGTTATTTTTCCATGTTGGCTTGAGTTTGACAAGTTCAACATCAACTAAGCCCCCTTATTTAATTTTGTGTTTGGAAATGTTTGATAGCCTATCCTCCCTAGAAGCATCACATGAGACTTCATAGCTATGCAAGGTGAAATTCTTATCTCCCCTACAACAACTCTCTCATCCTTGATGCAATGAAAGGAGAAAACAAATATTCCACTGGGTTGTGTCTCCTCATGAGGACCGTAGTACTTTATCACATATATTTTCTAGCATAGTTTTTTAAACACAAATTCGGTTAGATACAAATAATAAATGATGAGTTAATCAAGGATATATCCTCTTTTATAGCCCCTAGTGAGTTTCCATCTACATTTAAAGATAGATAAAATAAAATAAAAATAAAATCAATCTTGGAGGACATTGTCCAAGCCATCCAAAGGACTTGTCCCACTCGAAGGACCCCTATAATTGACCTCTATGTCCCTTACAATCTCTCCTCTTGATTTAAACATGTGACCTCTTAGGAGGAAACACATGTTCTTAACCATTGGCCCAATCAGGTTGTATATCTATATATAACAACAATTTCATATCAAAATAAAGTTTAAAACAATACATATATCAAAATTTAACCAATTCATAATCCAAAAACTTTATGTCCATCTTAATCAATAGTAAGAACACGAGCCTAATAATCTTGATAACACAAGCAGACTAATGTTCACCTTTATAATCTATTAAGGATATAAAGGTGATTGTTACGTTCACTTACATTCGTTCTAACTCGAATTTCCAACATTATTCAAAGCTGGTAAAGAAGAAACTTAACACATGAAAGCTCTTTGTACTCGGAAACGAAGCATTCATGGATGCTAAATAAAATCCCGTGAGCCTATCATATGTTATTCATTAGTGAAGATAATCGTCGAGAGGATATAAATGGGTCACGTTAATAATTATTGATACGTCTAGTGGAGAGAGGGAAAAAATGGAAGAAAAACATGATTATGCCGATATTGATTGGGATGTGGAAGAGTGGAAGTCAATGACAGGAACTATTTTTGAGAAGAAGGGGAAGGGAGATAAAAATAGCAAAAGGGGAAGAAGTGAAGCAGTTGTCATGTGCGGAGAAGTGGATTTTAAAATAGATGGGAAAGTATATGGACAAGTTGTTGCAATATAAGGTGGGCATCCTTGTTATTCCAGGTGTAGTGATCATGGGAAAACACGGATGTGTAAAATTAGTGGGAGGTTAAGGCTAACAAAATGAGAAGAAAAGAAGATAATATAGAGAAGTTGAAATTGGAAACAAGAATGAGAAGAGCGTATTTAATTATGGGAATAGAGCCGAGCTAAATAATTTTCAGTAAATCAACAAGATCAAGAAACAAAACAAGAAATCCTAACAAACTTGTACAACTAGCTAGAACAACTGGTAGTGTATAGTCACATACTGTTGAGGTTACAGTTATAACTATAAGTTTTAAACTTGTGAAGTAAAGCAATGCATATAGATTCTTAAGAAAAACACAATTTAATCAATGGCTTATTCACATAGTACACAGAGATTTATACTAGAAACCCTCAACCAGGAAAACCTTTCTTATATTCATTATATCCAATTTAACCATTCACTATACAATATATACAATGCTTTTAAGTATTCCTTAGATACTAAAACCCTAATCCCTAAAACCAGGATTATTTTTAGTAAACTGCTAAAAATAGCAAAATCCACTAAAATAGCAAAAACGACCCAAAAAACATTTTTGGGGCATTGGGCGTAACCAGGGGGGGCATACCTACCCAGCCCTGGGACCCCCCTAGGAAATTGCCTGACACACAAGACACAAATAAATCACTACTACGAGGGATCGTTAGACGCAGTTTTTGAATCTGACGCACCCACACACACACATGCAAAGAATATAACACATACCCAACATTCTCCCACTTTTTGTTTTATTTGCATCCAGGGGTCCCAATATTATATAGTCAACAATCCAGGGAAACAATGCCCATTGTTACTCTACACCAGGAGAATTTTTTTGGTCTTACAGACTTTATCAATGAATCTGCAACATTCTTCAAAGTGTCAACATTTTCCAACAACACTTTCTTTTCCTCAACCATGTCTCTCACAAAGTGATATTGAACATCAATATGCTTTGTCTTCGAATGATAAGAAGGGTTCTTTTCCAGGAATATTTCACTCTAACTGTCACAATCTAATCTCACTGCTTGTTGTACCAACCCAATACCTAAACATAATCTTTGTAACCATATTGCTTCCTTGCTTGCATGAGTGGTTGCCATGTATTCAACTTTTCTATTTGAGAGTGCCACTACAGCCTGTCTTTTTCTCATCCAACTGATTTCTCCTCCAAATAGGTTACAAACATACCCACTTGTAGATCTTATGTGATCTATATCTCCAGCCCAGTCTGCATCAACAAAGCCATGTATGCCCACCACTCTGTCCAATCCTGGTCTTCCTTGGTAGCACAATCCATAATTGGTAGTGCCACGCAAATACCTAAAGACCCTCTTTACTGTTGTCCAATGCTCCTTCCCTGGTTTTGACATATACCTACTCAAAACTCAAACTTCATGTGCAATGTCCAGTCTAGTACAGACCATTTCATACATCAAACTTCCAAATGCACTGGCATATGGAACATGGGACATGTCCTCTTCTTCTTCCTATTTCTTGGGACACTGATGAGAAGATAACTTTACACCTATAGAAATAGGAACCTTGATCGGTTTACTTCCATGCATATTAAACCTCTGCAATATTGTCTCAATATATTTTCTCTAATTCAACCAGAGTTTCCTGTTTGCATGATCTCTTTTATTCTCCATTCCCAGAATGAAGTTACCAGCACCAAGATCCTTCATGTAAAATTTGGAGGATAGATGTGATTTCACCTCCTTGATAACATCCATGTTATTTCCTACCAACAACATGTTATCAACACACAACACTACATAAATGAAGTGATTACCAACCTTCTTGGAATATACATAGTGATCAACCTTGCTTCTTACAAATCCTAATCCAAGGATGTATGTGTC
>CBVK0101274535.1:0-10308 GCA_900067695.1 Picea abies | reverse complement strand
CATATCCAACCAAGAGGGTATGGCTTAGGATGTGGAATTGTTTCCAACTTAAGTTTCTTAACAGTTTCTTCAGAAATAAGGTTTGCTTGAGATCCAGTATCAAATAGAGTGTCTATCTTAGTATGCTTTGAAACAACCCTTATGTGAAAAAGTTCAATTCTCGCTTTCTCTTGTTGAGTTACATTGACATTATTGTTAATTGAAGAACTAGTGCTTGCAATATAACCATTACCTTGATGACCCATGGTTGTGATCTTCATTTCATCACCCGAATCCGAACCTAAATCATGTTGAACAATTGCAGCAGTCTTTGACTTCCCTTTGTTGTTGTTGCCAAAATTTTTGGGTCATCTTTCAGAATGAAGTTTCCAACAATGGTCTTCATCATGGCCATCTTTTGAACAATGTTTACATGTGAATTTTTCTCCCTCTTTCTTAACAACAACATTCTTTCTGCCATTGCCCTTGAACTTCTTCTTTCCCTTGTCTCCATGGCTGAACGTCTTCTTGTTACCCTCATGAGTGTCGTTCCTTCCTCTTGCTTTCAAATGAGTATCCTGTACACAAACTTCATCTAGATTCGAAGGATTAAACATGAGTATAGTATGTCTCAAATAACTATGTAAAGCTCCAATGTATTTGAGCAAAGTTTCATGAGAAGACAAATCTACTCCCAAAACCAAAGCTCTTCTCCTAAACTCTTGAGTAAATCTTTGCACACTTTGTCCTTTAGCTTGTCTAAAATTTTGCCATTCCATAGTTGCCTTTTGTTTATATGCCAATGGATAAAATTGTTTTTTAATTGCAACAATGAAATCATTCCAAGAAATCAAAATTTTACCATGCTTTTTCATATCCTCCTGAGTCTTGGATTCCCACCAAATAAGTGATGCACTATCCAATCTTAGCGAAGCAAGCTGAATTTTGGTTTCATCATCTTGAATTTTTTGTATTCTACAATATACCTCAATTTGATGTATCCAATTATCTAACTTCTCAGCATTAACTTCTCCATTGTATATTGGCAATTCAAATTTTATATCAGGCTTTAATGAAGGAATTTGCGAAGGAGTTTTACCATGTCCCTTTGGAGAATTCGGAAGAGGTCTTGAAATGGTAGAAGATGAAGAAGAAGATGAAGGAGAGGGTGGTGGAGAAGCACCATTCCCTCCATTTTCGTTTGGAGTTTTTTCACCACTGCTTCCCTTATGCCTGGAAGGGTTGGAGCCTTCACCTTGCGACAATATGTTCCTTTCCATCAAGATCTTCATCATCTCTCTCATCTCCATGATATCCTTTCTGAGATCTTCATCTTCTGCAGGAACACGCTCATGACTTTCTTCATGAGCCATACTTGGTGAATACCTCCCTGAAACTTGCAGTGATTGTATATGCTTCCTCCTTGAAGGATGAGAACTTGGCTCCACAAGTTGACCTTCTCCTCTTGTGAGTTTCAACCTTGTGAGCATCAGAAACAAAACACTTGCAAAACAATCAAGTCTTCAAAAACCAGTGCTCTGATACCAACTTGATCTAAAAATGAAGAAGACTTGAAATTATTTGCAAGTAAATTTTATGTGTTAAAAGAAAATGGTTCAACTTTGCAACACATTAATTAAAGGATTACTCATGCAAGATACAAATAAACAGTAGCATAATCAATGAACATAAGCACATAAACACAACAATTGATAAAGGAGTTCACCCCTCTCTTGGGCTACATCTCCTGGTCCAGCTTCCAATGGATCATTATTATTAATTTCTCAAAGTGCTCAAAAACATGCCTTACAATGCTCAAACTAACCAACAGACTTCTCCAATGGCTTCAGAGCATCCAAAAACCCCTAGCTGGGATTTTTTGGCACCTCAATCGGTCGAAAAACGAAGAAGTTAGGCCTCCTGGAAGTCCCCCCTTCAAGCTTGTTGTCTCTGCATTTACAAAACACACCCTTGTTCCATGAACCTGGCACACACACAATTTAAAGCGTGCAAACCCAGCATCGGGCACAACCACGCCAATGGTGCGAACTGTAGGACGGTTATGGGTGCGCCAACCCCTAACCACCTAGCACCTGGGAACATTAGTCTTCCATACGTCTGGCGCAAAGGGCTAAGTTCATAGGCAATAATACCATGACACATGGCGGGTCGTTTGAACCGTTCAAACCACAATTTTAAAATGCGCGCTCATAGTACAAAGGGTATGGGAATATGTAATATAGAAAAAAACATGGGCTATTAAAAAAAAACCACGCGCACCATTTGATAAAGGTATGGTCATATGTTTCAAAGTGTAAAACTGTGGGTCGAGGCTAAGCCCCAGCCCGACCCCCCGCCATTTAAAACAAAACTCAACTTTAAATGTTTTATAAGTCATATAGGTAATAAGAACCACTGTGTGGGCTAGTGGTAGCCCACACTCTACCAAAGTGCAGTGCCAAAAGGGGAGGTCCGGGGTTCGACCCCCACAGACCCATAAAATTTTGATTAACAAACCAATAGACCAATAGCCAATAAAGGGGTGCCACGTGGCAGCCCATGACTGGGCCACGTGGCACCTTACCATTGACCAACAAGATGCCATGTGTCACATTCTGATTCACCCAACTGTCAGCCACATCACCTATGCCACATCATCATACGGACGTACGACCCTGCCACGTCAACCTGTACGGACTGTACAGTCAGTGTCCCCATTTTTGCCTGCTTGACTTTCCAAACAGATTTCAATATCTCTCGCTCCCGACGTCCATTTGAGACGAAACGAGTTGCATTGGGTTTGAAACGACGAGGCCTACGATCTCATTCGGTTTGAAACGATTCCGAGCACTTTGAATTTTTAAGTAAAATTTGATCCCCTGATCATGCACCGAGATTTGACATGGATACACTGTTCACATGCCTTGATGATATGGGAGGGTTTCCAGACTCAAATATCACATGGGATAAACAAAGGAAATGGATGAGGTGGTTGCATCTAACGAAATATTGGTATGATATTATGTATTACTATACCTAAAAAATTGCCCAATTTAAAGCGCTATATGGTTATGAACCCCTGTCACCAAAGAATTGGGTGATTAAAAATGAAAGTATAAACTATTATATTTAATCTCTTTTTTAAAAAAATTGACTACCATAATATAGGTTAACTCTCTCTCTTTTTTTTAGAGAAATACATAGTTAAAATAAGCTACCTTAATGCAATCATTGTTGCAATAAGGTCTAAACATGCATGATATGATATTCTTTTGGCCTCGTGAATGAGAAATATACCTGGAATGATAAATAAATGTCATCATCATAAATGAAATCATTGTTTTCATAGTATTGTAGCAACGAAGTTTCAATGAACATGATGTTCTTCATTGTTATATCATCTTCGCCGAAACTGTTCGAAAATAAGGGACTTTGGCCCATGAGTTTGGTGGCAAGAAGAATATGCTTGATGGAATTTTGTATTTAAATAATGATTTTGTACTAATATTCTTTATGGAGTAAAAAAGTAATTAGATTAAAGCAAAAAACAAAGAAACAACATAACTAATGAAGCTTGTGCAATTTATCAAGTTCTTATTTTTTGATGTTATTGCATGCCCTTGCAGTAGTAGATGTGAGGACATGCATCTCGATTTCTTTTACAAGAAACAACTAAAATACATTGTATTACGATTCCTTGTGTGGGTGGGCTCCCCTCTTTCCAACTCTCCTTGCGTTGCATTTGGGCACCCTACCTCCTTTTCGTTATGATTCCTCATGTGGGCGCCCCTAATGTAAACTCACCTTTCCTTTCCTTCGGGAACCCAACCTTTCCTAGACCATCTTAAAACACTTAAGTCAAAGACAAAATTCCTCCTTATATGGAATCTGGCTCGTCTTCTTTCTTAGTGCTCCCTTGTGTGGAATTTTTCATTACGACTCTTCATGTGGGTGGGTGCACCTCTTGCCAAATCGCCTTGCATTGCGTTTGGGAACCTTGCCTCCTTTTGGTTACGATTCTTCATGTGGGCACCCCTCTTGTGAACTCTCTTTTGGGCACCTAGCCTTGCCCAGGTCGTCTTAAAAAATTTAAGTCGAATCCAAAATTGGTCCTTATCTGGCATTCAACTTGTGTTCTTGACTAGTTCTCCCTTGTGTGGTCATTTTCGTTATGACTCTTCATGTGGGTGGGCACACCTCTTGTGAACTCGCCTTGCATTGCATTTGGGTGCCTTGCCTCATTTTCATTATGATTCTTCTTGTGGTTACCCCTCTTGCCAATTCGCCTTGCATTGCCTTGTTTTTGTTATGATTCCTCATGTGGCCGCCCCTCTTTCCAACTTGCCTTGCATTGTGTTTGGCCTCCCTACCTCATTTGCATTATGATTCCTCATGTGGCGATCCTCTTCCCAAATCACCTTGCATTGCATTTAGGTGCCCTTCCTCATTTTTGTTACAAATCCTCATGTGGGTGCCCCTCTTTCCAACTGGCCTTGCATTGTGTTTGGGGGCTCGACCCCCGTTTCGTTATGATTCATCATGTGGGTTCCCCTCTTTCCAACTCGCCTTGCATTGCATTTGGGCAGCCAACCTTTCCCAAGTTGTCTTGAAAAAGTTAAGTCGAAGACAAAATTGCTCCTTATCTGACATCTGGCTTGTCTTCTTTCCTAGTGCTCCCTTGTGTGGCCATTTTAGTTACGACTCTTCATGTGGGTATCGGTTTTGGACAAGTTTTTGAATATATTGTTTCTTCATTTGTTGTATTAGTGAAATTTTTTAAAGTAAAGGATAAATCAAAATCACAACGAGTACTACCATCCAATTTAGAAGTGTGGTCATTTTTGTGCCTTTCATGTGGGTGGGCGTACCTCTTTCCAACTCGTCGTGCATTGCATTTGGGTGCCATACCTCTTTTCAATACGATTCCTCATGTAGATGCCCCTCTTTCCAACTCACCTTGCCTTGAATTTGGGCACCCAACCTTTCTTAGGCTATCTTAAAAAAGTTAAGTCGAAGCCAAAAATACTCCTTATCTGGTATCCGACTCGTCTTCTTTCCTAGTGGTCCCTTGGGTCATCATTTTTGTTACGTCTCTTCATGTGGGTGGGAAGACCTCTTGCCAACTCACCTTGCATTGCGTTTGGGTGCCTTGCCTCTTTTTCATTACGATTCCTCTTATGTGCGCCCCTCTTTCCAACTTGCCTTGCCTTAACTTTCAGTGCCAAGCCTTTCCCAAGCCATCCTAAAAAGGTTAAGTCGAAGCCAAAATTGCTCCTTATCTGACATCTGACTCATGTTCTTGCTTAATGCTTCCTTCTGTGGTCATTTTTATTATGACTCTTCATGTGGGTGGGCACACCTCTTGCCAACATGCCTTGCACTGCGTTTGGGCACCCTTCCTCATTTTTGTTATGATTCGTCTTGTTGGCGCCCCTCTTTCCAACTTGCCTTTCCTTGCCTTTCGGCTCCTTGCCTTATTTTTGTTACGATTCCTCATGTGTCCACCCCTCTTTCCAACTCGCCTTGCATTGCATTTGGCTGCCCTACCTCATTTTCATTATGATTCCTCATGTGGGCAAGCCTCTTTCCAACTTGCCTTGCATTGCATTTAGGCGTCCGACCCCCTTTTCATTACAATTACTCATGTGGGTGCCCCTCTTACCAACTCTCCTTGCATTGCATTTGGGCATCAAACCTTGCATAAGCAGTCTTGAAAAATTTAAGTCGAAGCCAAAATTGCTCCTTATCCGACATCTGACTCGTCTTCTTCCCTTGTGCGGCCTTTTTATTTACAACTCTTCGTGTGGGTGGCCACCCCTCTTTCCAACTCGCCTTGTGTTGCGTTTGGGCACCCTCCCTCCTTTTTGTTATGGTTCCTCATGTGGATGTCCCTCTTGCCAACTATCCTTGTGTTTTGTTGGGGTGCCCAACCTTGCCGAGGTTGTCTTGAAAAAGTTAAGTCGAAGTCAAAATTTCTCCTTATCCGACATCAGGTTCATCTTCTTTCCTAGTGATCCCTTTTGTGTTCATTTTCATGCCTTTAATATGGGTGGTCACACCTATTTCCAACTCTCCTTGTGTTGCATTTGGGAGCCCTGTTGTTGGCAATATGGAAATACAGGTTGGCATTGATGGCATTGGCACCGATGTCAAATAGATGAGAGACATTGTTGTTCATTGGCATTGACAAAATAAAGATGTGCATTAAGGAACTCTATTACTACAATACTGCAACAAGCCCTATCATGGACAAAGAAATATGTATGTGGCATATAAGAACATTCCTGTGATGATGAGAATGGAAATATTTCAAAGTTTTTCATACAGGAAAAGATATTGATCAATATTTCTACATGATCATAGTGAGGAATATTGACAAAATCCCATGCAGACATGCAACTGGTCACCATATTCTATGCTCCAAATTATTGTAGGAAATTTGATAATGTTGGGGCTATGATGAGTGTTGATGAAAGTATAAATGTTCTCCTTCTAAATATTAAATTCATATGAATAAGTTTTGTTGCATGAATGCACCTTGAAAAATATTTTTTTGATACCACATCCGAAATGCTACATGTAAATAGCATACCCAACCCATATGGTGTCTACCAGAAAGGGTGTGATTGAAGTTTTTATAAATATCTACAATTATTTTATTACCAAGTGAGTATTGCAAGCTCAAGACATGGAGTGAGAGTGGGATTAAGAGAATATGTTACATCGTCATCAACTTCTGCAAGTCCTATGAGAGAAACTGGATTAATTCCATCCCTTCTGCCTCTTTTAAAAGACATCAATTCTTGTCATACGCACCTTGTCATATTTGCTATTAAGATTCTCCAAAATTTTATAGATTACAACAATCTAGTAGACACTCTGTTCATAGATCTTGGAGGTCTAGACAATACAATCAAGAGGCTACAATTTGAGGTTACTAGAGTGGTGGAGTTCTCATAAGGAAGCAACATTGAAACTTCAACTTATGATGATGATAAAGGAAATTCCTTATTCTCATAGGTGTCTTATGGGATTCTTTGTTCGATCAGTTCGTCCATGAAAGAATCATAAACGAGAGATATCTAGAAGGTGTCATGGAGCTTGAACAACTAGTGAATAGTGCATGGCACTTGGAGATAAGATACAAGAGTTTTCACTGCAAATTGTTGGGTTTTGATTAGTCATTGAAGTTCCCAGATATGTGATTTTGATGGAGCGCACTTGATTGAAATTTGTTAATAATTAGAACAGGTGTTAGTGTGACAAGGTCGATAGAAGGTTAGATTGACAAGCATTGGTCCTGCCAATAGTCATATGCTTGTCTTAGCTGACATTGTTGCATGGAGGTTATTAAACTGGTGCAGAGAATCAACATCCATCCGATCAAGAGATTGACAATGTTGATTAAAATTCCCATTGAGTTTTAGTCCCACATTGATAGTGTAAAGCGATTCATATGGGTTTATATACACAACAGTATCTAAGCTATATCAACACATGGAGCAAGGGTATGGTGGGGGCTCTAGGTGCCTGGAATCCTCGAGAAGTTCACTATCCTGGAGCCTGGGACAACCTGCTAGGCCCCCTACCTTTTGGGCAAAGAGACTAAGACGTTGGATAAATATTTTTTTACACCACTGGTGTGACATTCATATGAGTGAACATAGGCTAGAAGAAGTTCATTACACAATTTGGACATAAAACTCTCATTTTTATTTGAGTCCTTGGCATAATGCCAAGTCTGGTGGATCGCCAAGTCCACTGCTGAATTCATGGATGAGATGAACCAAACAGGTTTTTTTGTTGATGTTGTAACTTGCAATATAAAAATAAATGAATTTTGCAAGAAGAATGGAGTCACAGATGCTGAAGATATTTTGGATGAGATGTTGGAAAAGGCTTTAGACCTGATGCTATTATTTTTAAGGCCCTAATGAATGGACTTTGCAAGGAAGAAAAATTAGACAAAGCATTTGATTTGATAAATCAAATATTGGTCAATGGTTATTATCCCAATGCAATAACCTACAACACACTAATAAATGGGTTTTGTAAAGAAGGTGAATTTCCCAGTCCCATTAAGCTCAAGAATGAAATGATGGAAAGAGGTAAATGTGTCAAGCCTGACATTGTCACAATCTCTGCAAAAATGTAAAAGAACAACTTGATGTGGATTGCATGAAGAAGTAACAGAGCCAGTTGAAATTCCAAAATGACTTTGGTGAGGTCCACATACTGCATTTTCATATGTCCACCAAAGTTGAATATAAAACCTTGCATAAACACGAAGACAATGATAACGTTAGTTTTTTCGATGGAAGCCCTGCCATTGGATTTAAGAGATTATACCAAAAGTAATGAAACAATGACAACATGTAAACCATGATCATGGAACGAAGCCTTATAAATCCATAAGAAAGCTTAGGTTTAAATGAAATACTACAAAGAGAATCTATACTTTGTATGAGAACATGAAGCACAAATTCATAGCTCAGATCATCTCTCTATGATAAATTGTTCACAACCTAAATAACTATATGAATTAAATAAAACATCAAATGCTAAGATAAAATATTGAAGAGATGTTTATTTATAAAACATGATTGTTTATTTAAAAAGGTGACTATGTAATAGACAAAGAGGTGTGATGAAAGGGTGTGAATTCCCATGAAAGGTTATATTGAAGGAATATATATAAGAGGGTTGAGAATTGAAGATGAAGTGACTGTAGAAGACATATTGAATATTAAAATACATAAATATACACAACAACAATTAATATGTTCAATAATTGAAGATAGAAGACTTATTGGCCTGCAGTAGATACATTGAATATCAAATGACAAAGGCAGAGAGAGGAGCATTCAAGATATAATACACAAGTTTTCCAGACTCATAAACTAAGGGAGGCAGGGAGGTGCAAGGGGAGGTTAGTGCCTACAGGGGAGTAGGTGTGTCCTTGTCAGTTGTAGCTAACTAAATAGGGGGTTGAACCCTCCGACCAGTTGGAGTTGGTGAGCAGTGGTGTGAGTGCATCCTGATCAGTGGGTGCTGATCTAAGAGGAAGAACGTCTTCCTTCTATGTAACATGTAAAAAAATAATCTGCATTTAAAAAGAAAAGTGTTTGTGGTTTTCCCAATTGGGTTCCACGATAAATATTGTGTTAAAATATTGATTACATTAACAAAATAAAAAATTGATAAATTAATTATGTCACTGATTCAGCCCCCTCTCTTAGTGACAAGATCTGATCCTTCAATGCTCTGCCTCCTTTTCATTATGATTCCTCATGTGGGTTCCCCTCTTTCCAACTCACCTTGTCTTGCCTTTGGGTGCCCATCCTTGCCCGGGCCATCTTAAAAAAGTTAAGTCGAGGCCAAAATTGCTCCTTATCCAACATCCATATCGTCTTCTTTCCTATTGATCCCTTGTTTTGTCATTTTCATTATGACTCTTCATGTGGGTGGGAGAACCTCTTTCCAACTCTCCTTTTGATGTGTTTGGGTTCGATTCCTCATTTTCATTATGATTCTTCTTGTGGGTGCCCCTTTTTCCAACTGGCCTTTCCTTACCTTTGGTCACCCTGCATTATTTTTGTTACGATTCCTCATGTGGTTGCCCATCTTTCCAACTCTACTTGCGTTTCATTTGGCCACCCTACCTCATTTTCATTATGATTTCTCATGTGGGAAACCCTCTTTCCAATTTTCCTTCCATTGCGTTTGGGTGCCCTGTCTCATTTTCGTTACGAATCCTCATGTGGGTGACCCTCTTGCCAACTCACCCTGCATTGCATTTTGGCGCCCTGCCTCCTTTTCATTATGATTCCTCATGTGGGCACCCATTTTTCCAACTCACCTTGCATTGCATTTGGGTGCCCAACCTTGCCCGGGCCATATTGAAAAAGTTAAGTTGAAGCCATAATTTCTCCTTATCCAACATCCGACTCGTCTTCTGTCTTAGTTTTCCCTTGTGTGGTCATTTTTGTTATGGCTCTTCATGTGGGTACCAACTTTTGGAAAGTTTTTGAATATATTGTTTTTGCATTTGTTATATTAGTGAAATTTTTGAATGTAAAGGATAAATTAAAATCGCAGTGGGTACCACCATCCAATTTAGAAGTAAACATCTTCTCTCTTTTTGCCTTGAGTGAAGTGTGATGAATATTTAGGGGTTATTCATAAAATCATAATATGAACTAAAGAAACATCGATCAGTTTTATCTCATGCCTTTTTAAACATGTGTACAAAAGCAACTAATGCCCAATTCATGGCTTACATAGAATTCACCTATAATGTGAGACACACATTTTTCACAGAGAGAAAAT
>CBVK0101274534.1:0-18526 GCA_900067695.1 Picea abies | reverse complement strand
ATATATATATATATATATATATAATGTATAAATATAATATATAAATATAATAAAAAAATAAAGCAAAAAAAATAAACAAAACAAAAGAACTAAAACAAAATTTTGATAATGAACTCGTGCTCGCACCCATTCATGAGACATAGCAGACTAGTAGAAGTCAACACCGAGAAGCCAGAGCAGTTGAGGATACTAGGGCACACAGAACATGTCAGAGAAGGAAGCTGGAGTAAGAGAATTAGTAAGGGCACTAGGCGAGAGAGTTGATCATGAGAAGGGTTACGAAGGAGAGAGAGATCATGGAGGGAACCATCTGGGAGAGAGAGCTTGAGGGAAAGGTTAGGAAAGAGAAATAGCTCATGGAGGGAATTGGGAGAGAGAGATTGAGGCCAATGTAGGGCGAAGAGAATGGTGATTTGTTGAATTTCCCAATACATCCCTTCATTTCATGGTAATAATGCATGACTAAAAACTAAGTAGGAATTAACTCAAATCTAATGCTTGGAAGGCTTTGTATTTCTAAGGTTTATGGACACAACTTTCATTTCTATTTAAGAAAGAAAATAAAAGATGCAGGTCATGCCCCAAGTGCCCCATTACCTATTTCACTGTCAAAATTACAGGGTCCCAATATGAGACAATTGGCTGTTGCAAATGTGGTAAACACACTCATCGATAAGATGGGTTTGGAACCTGCCCCTCTTCTACTGCATAAATCGACCCTACTAGTATCCTGCTTGCTTTTTTTTTGAATATATTGTTTTTTCATTTTTTGTATTAGTGAAATGTTTTACTTGGTGAATGTGGATGTCTTGTTTTGAGCCATTATTGCAGTCTTTGGCACTGCATTTGGGACACCATATTATATGCTCTTTTTGAAAGGTTTGTAGAGTCCTTTAAAAAATCATCTTATAATGAGTTCTCTGACAAAGTTAGGGCTAAGATACTCAAGATTAATAAATTGGGGCTCATTATAACCTTATTGTAGCTTTCATTATAATCAGGTAAACAAGCCTTTTTTTGTATATGTGTATATGTATGTTTTTGCATAATATAATACGAATTTAAAAAAAAAAAAATCAAGATCAAATATGATGTAAAGGAACTCAATTTGTCACAAGGGTGGTTAAATGAGATAATATAGGTTAAATAGAGGTTCTTATATTTCACCTTTTCTTGAACATTGTGCTCTCATGGTAATTTTTGTCACTATCCCTTCCCTACTTAAGGAAATTTGTTAACCTTTGTTTTGTAGGAACATATATTTCTTGGGTACTAAGATCACCATGTTTACACCTCTTATGTCTTGGCAAGGTTAAGAATTTCCAGAGAACATAAAAAATTGAAATCCTTATGTGACATTCCTCTTATGAAACAAGGATTTTTATCATTTTTTCTTTATTACATTGTTCTTTTCAATGTTGTATAGGTGTACTAAGTGAACTGTGACATTGGCATGGTATTTTTAAAATTTGGGTAATTTGTCTTCCATTTATCTCGATAATTAGCTCATACTTTTTTTCATTAGTAGTGCACACATAGTAATCTATCAAGAAATTATTTATTTTCTTAAAACCTCTTTCTCCTTCCCATAGCTAGTTTTCATTGAAGTTGAAATTCTTGAATTTCATTTTCCTCTTGCATGGTTTAAAGATTCGAGTCAAAACTTCATCAGTTTCACGACCACTCCTTTGAGTGACAACAACCTAAAATCAAGCACTAATTAAAATTTGTCTAGCAACTTTATAGGTCTCTTCAAACCCATATTAGCTTAGGTGTAGAGCTTTGGAATAGGATTGTGAGAATCAATTTCCAAATATGCTAAAAAAAAATAAAGCATTGAGTTAGGGAGTGAAATCCAGTTGCTATATCACTGAATTTGGGAAGCCCTTATAACACAAAGGTCAAGCTTGAGGTCGCATTGGGGCCAACAGAGTAATCAAACCTACTTTGTTGGTCTTGGTGTCGACTGTCCCCCCTCTGCTTTGGTATAGTATGTGGTACCATAGAGGCCATCATATTTTAGACTTCCTACCCAAGGTGACAACACATGGAAGGTGGTGTTGTACCTAGGATCGACATTGGCTAGACTCAGACTCCTTGGAGGGTTTCCCACTACTCAGTGAGGTAACATTCACTAGAGAATTAGTTCATTAAGAAGGTTGTCAACGTAACTTTCCCACCCGTCGAAACTCAGCCCCTTCATACGCATTGATCCTGCGATGTTGGATTCCATCACCAACTAGCACTTCTTTATGAGAAGGTTTGTTTGCATGTTTGACTCCTATATTAATTAGTGTGTGCTAGATAATACAAGTGTGAAAGAGTAACACTATGGAAATCATTATGAGCTTACTGTGATACCAACAGGATACTAGTAATGAAGTAGAACCATTGTACTAATTAGTGTTACAACTTGATAGAACAATGCTTATGCATATCCAATTTCATAGACTATTCATAAATATTGATTAAATAATAGAGCATTTTAACTGTAATTTTAGAGTAATTTAGCCTTTTGATTTATCTTTTCTTTCAAAGAGTTTTAGTATTAATGAGAAAACATTTGTGTGTTCTTAATGACTAGTTTTTTTTTCTAACCTTCTATAAATTACATAGATCATTATTGTTTCATCATTTCCTACTAGCTTCCATTGATTTTTACATGTAAAGAGTTCAACCTGTCTATTGTGATTGCACCTATTTTAGTTGGAATTCATCACTCTTTTCATTTATTTTGATACTCCCCAACCAAACTGAATTCTCATTGTTGTCCTAAATATTCCCTGCTTCACTATAGAAACAACTTTTGTTGTGTATCTATGCACAACATATTTTGTACATGAATATTTTTTTTGCAAGCTCATCAATGCCCCATCACTAAGTTAAGAGTAGTTAGTTTCTCATGAGTCATCACTAAGTTAGTTGAGTGATGTTAGTTCTATGCATTATTGACTCACCACTAAGGTAGAGGAGAGTTGTTAGTATGAGACTCGTATTAGAAAGGAACCCCACTCCTCACCTGTAATTCATTCACCCTACTATCAATATTGTCAAATTTTGTTTTTTAATTTGAGTACAAGTACATGGAGATGTATTCATCCGTACTTTAGGATTTATAGGTTCATTCCAACCCATGGGTGTGCAAGTGTCCCCATCCATATTTTTAGGATTTATAGGTGCATTCCAACTCAAAAGAATACATGGTTTAGAAAAATCATAAAAATCGAAGGTCTAATGACAAATATATAGAAGATTGAAAATACTCCATTTTTAGGTATTCCTATGACAACCATAGCTATATTTTTGTGCTTTCAACAAATTATTTCGCTGGTTTAATTTTTCCATTGAAAAATACATCTTATGAGCTTTGAAATGATATATCATATACTTTATGAGGAAGAAGTTATCATTGTTTCAATATTGGGTAAGTATGGCTAAAGAGTTGAGATAGTTGCAACAAAATTTCATTGAACAAGAGAGGAATATAAGAGACTAGCTAATATGAGCCATAATAGAAGGGGATTTTATAAGAAGAGATGAGTACCAAAAGGATATGCATCTTCTATATGAGTTGTAGAAGGGATATTCCCACATTGCTTCACATCTATGACATCAACACTTGCAACTATCATTGGTATGAAAGGAAAAATAACTAAATGATGAGGATGAGGAAGAATATGTAGCTGGAAAGATTGAATCTCCTCCTATATATGATCAATCTCCTTGTGAATAGGTTTTAGAAGACTCAAGAGGTTCAAAACATCTACCAAATTCTCTTTTAAGAATATCTTCCTCCTCGACGAATCTCTAATTGTTCGAAATGATGAATCTCCCTATAAATGGGATCAAAATGCGAATGCAATCGTTGAACTTGTTGAAGAGAAAATAAGCATTAGATTTTTTTTTTCCAATATGAGCCTCCTCTCATAGAGCCTTACACAGTGTCACTAGCTAGCTACACTAGAAAGAAACCACAAAGAGTAATATGATGATAATGGCATCCATAGGTCCCAACATTTCATCGGGAAGTGACAAATTATCTCTAGCTATGAGATAAAAGGCCCTAATAAGGGAGTGATTGGTGTGGTACCAAGTTAGTGGTGTGCAACATATGATTTTATCCCATTGTAAAAAAAATTCAAGTTCTTAATAGATTTCCTTGAACCCTTAGGTTTTCCATTCATGATTTTGTTTCCCTTTAGCTTGTACTTTCCTTTGTCCTTAATCTTTACTGTAAAGGCACTTTTGGATGATTTTCTATCGCTTATAAACTATTTATTGAATCTATCCTTTTTTAATAATTTTCTACACAACTTAAATGTAATTTTAGTGATCTCCTTGGGGACATTTAAAGTTTCGACAAAATTTTCAAAAGGATATAAACTCTTCAAGATAATCACTACCAAATATTGGACTTGTAGTAACTTATCATTTGTTATGGAACACTTTATTAACATCATAACCACTCTATTCTTTGACTGAAAGACTTCTTTCCCATTCTCATCTTCAAAGTTTCTCCTACCCTTTTCCATGCCCAATCCTAGCAATCCATTGCATTGGAATATGGTAATCATACATTGCTTCTAGACATTGAAATTGTGACCATTGGACTTCTTACTAGGGTTCAACAATATATACAAGAAATGCACTAGTTTTTCTCAACAAATAAATGCCAAGCACCAATGGAATAATTTAACTAATCCCAAGAAATCAAAATTCACCTCCAAAACTTAGTTTTGTAGACACATTGCTATACCACTCGAAACTATACCTGTTGATGCCACATTGGCATACATCCAACACCACCATTATCTTGTTGGGTTTTAGTAGAAATTTTTTGTTTGTTTAATTGACTCTAGAAAACAATTTTTTGTGTAAAAAGTTCAATTAAAAATTCTGCTGAAATTCTAAATTAGAAAATTAGTGTCTTGAACTTCTTAATTTGAGTACCAAGTACATGGAGATGTCTTCATCCCTATTTTAGGATTTATAGGTGCATTGTCAAATTTTGTTTCTTAATTTGAGTACCAAGTACACGGTGTCCCTAGCTAGCTACACTAGAAAGAAACCACAAAGATCAATATGGTGATAATGGCATCCATAGGTCCCAACATTTCATTGGGAAGTGACCAATTATCTCTAGCTTTGATATCAAAGGCCCTAAGAACGAAGTGATTGGTGTGGTACCAAGTCAGTGGTGTGTAGTATATGATTTTATCCCACTGTAAAAACACTTCAATTTCTTAGTAGATTTCCTTGAACCCTTAGGTTTTCCGTCGATAATTTTGTTTCCCTTTAGTTTATGCTTTCCTTTGTCCTTAATCTTTATTGTAAAGGAACTTTTGGATTCTTTGCTATTTCTTATAAACTATTTATTGAATTTTTCCTTTTTTAATAATTGTGTACACAACTTAAATGAAATGTTAGTAATCTCCTTGGTGAAATTTAAAGTTTCAAAATTTTTTTCAAAAGGAGATGAACTCTTCAAGGTAATCACTACCAAATCTTGGACTTGCAAAAACTTATTATTTGTTATGGACAAATTTATTAACATCATAACCTCTCTATTATTCGAGTGAAATGCTTCTTTCTCATTCTCATCATCAGAGTTTCTCCTACCCTTTCCTATGACCAATCCTAACAATCCATTGCATTGGAATATGGTAATCGTACACTACTTATAGACATTGAAATTGTGACCATTGGACTTCTTACTAGGGTTCAACAATATATACAAGAAATGCACTAGTTGTTCTCAAGAAATAAATGCCAAGCACCAATGGAAAAATTTAACTAATCCCAAGAAATAAAAATTCACCTCCAAAACTTAGTTGTGTAGATTGCTATACCACCCGACACTATACCTGATGATGCCACATTGGCATCAATCCAACACTGCCATTGTCTTGTTGGGTTCTAGTATAAATTTTGTTTGTTTAATTGACTCTAGAAAACATTTTTTTGTGTAAAAAGTTCAATTAAAAATTCTGCTGAAATTCTAAATTAGAAACTTAGTGTCTTGAACTTCAGAAATTTCACCTCTTTCCTAGAGTTTCCCAGATATAGTTCTTAAGAATTTACATCCTTATGGATGATATGAAATATAATAAAACAATAAAAACAATAGATTATATTTCACTTCTTAACAACCCTAATGCACTGGGCAATTGAAGAAAAAATATATCAAGCTTATGCCACAAGTTTCAACATTCTAGGGAAATCTTATCATGCATAAACTAGATCTGAAAGTCACATTCTGTCATTGATGGTTTCTATAGTGGAAAACCCCTCTATGGACTACATTAGGGTTCTAAAGTGCAGGTAGAGCTAACCGTCTAAAGTCTCCTACTTTTAACAACTATCCCATCATTACCCCACAATCATATAGAAAAGACAAAGTATAGGGATCTCGTAGGCATACCTTAAACTTCGTGTCTGGTGTCAATCCCTTTGCGCTTAGTTTCTTCTCGAATGCAGATCTCCTCCCAAGGCCAACCTGCATTCACCAAAAGACAAAAAAGAAACTACAAGCATGCATTCTATATAAGGATTAGTGGGTTAGACATCATAACAAAAATTGTAAACAAATCATAAAGATTTAAGACATCATTTGGTGAGATGAAAAAAGAATTTCTTTATATTAATCTCACAAAATTCGTTTACAACATGAGACCGACAACTACTCATCGAACTTGGTCCTGAGATCCTATTCACCATGCACCAACTACTTCCACGTCTTCTTCTCCTCTTCAATTCTCTCTAGAGAAATGGAAAAATGCTTGCAATGGAGGAAAAAGGAATTTTGGCTCAAACTCACAATGTGGTTCCAAAATATTGGGGCAAAGGGGGAATACTAAAATGGGCAGAGTTATTATGCTCTTCTACTTCCCTTTGGAATGGTACCCCAACACCTTCTTTTATAGGCCAAAAAAGATAGTAGCATTTGGGGTGACTGGCTATGGGTGATCAACTGGTTAGGTAACGGCCCGAAAACCCGTATTCCTTTGCAATTTTAATTTTTTGCACTTTTTGTGAGTGTACGCGGGCTATAGTGGTGAAAAAAGTGTGTGTATGTGGGGAGTAATGGTGTAGGGAATGTACACCTTCAAAACAATGGTTTTGTATAAGAGTTTTTCAGTGATGGCTCAACAAAGATAGAAAGTAAGATGGCCTGATGCCAGGTATGCATGTTTGGTGAAATTTAGGGTTATAACAGATGCCCCCTAATGTGTGAGGTTAGAAGAGAATATGATGGCCAAAATACATTACAAATATTCACCAACGTACGAAGTGAGTGAGCCCAAAGACCAGAGTTCAAGAGGTGCCATCTGCAAAATAACAATTTGTCTCACCGAGGCGGGCATACCCATGCTCAGGATGAAATAAAATCATGGTTGCCAATCAAATACACTACAGATATATGTCATATAACTATATAAAGTGTAGCCGCGAGGAGTACACAACGGATATACATCTCAAAATCAAAAGATATAGATGTATAGTATCCATCTTTAAGAAGCCAATGACGCTTGATGTCTGGAGGTGAGGTCTTCAGAGCTCGAGCAACAACTTCAAAATATTCAAAACTTGGGTAATATTGTAATATCATTGTATGAATTCACTACCTAGAGGTCTTTGAAGGCTTGTCGGGAATAGACAAGATGATCTCGGTGATCAGGTAGAGAACTTCATTGATTTTGAGCAAGGACTTGATTGGACTTTCGGGTGGCCGGGCATGAGGACAAGAGAGAAACTGTAGAAGGGACGACTCAAGTTTAGTAAAAATTCCCTTGGATAAAAGCAAAAAAAAAGATGAGACTCAGGAAGCATGGCATTGACATAAGTTCATGATGCAGGAGGCAACACAAACTCTCCATATGTTTGGAAGGATAACCAAATGGAGGAGGACACAAATCTATGTAGAGAGAACAACTTACTAAGGTCATATTGAATCCTAGATATTTATGAACAAATGAAAGGATGTTCTTTGTCCAAGGGTGGCTCATTGTGCTATCAACAAAATAAAATACTTTTCCCTTCCTCGTTTTGGGGTATATTTGTTTTTTTGTCTTTTTCAATAATTTTGGAAATCTTGAAAAAGAATGAAAGAATGATACATTACAAAGGAGGAACGTGTTTCATAGACATACTAGTTCCAAGCGCAAGGAACAAACTGATTCTCAAAGCAAGGGGACATATGCAAGAAAAGGACACTCGAGAAAAATCCTCCATGGGTCAAGGTGTCAAGACACAGAGGCAAAGTGCTACAAGGCTTGTGTATAACACATGCTTAAGATGGTTCAGTTGAGAGAAACATGGAGCCGACATTAGGCCAAAGACACAAGAATGCAAATGTGATTAATAAGACGCAATGATAACATCCTTCAACGTAATTTTAATGAGCCTAGAGAAGGTAAGCTCGATGGTTTTTCATTTTTAGAGAGTCTTAAAAAGTGTAAAAGGAGACTCCACTGGGGTACCTTTTTCGAAGGTAGTCTAGTCGGTTCGAAAAAGGGGTAAACTAGCACCAAAAAGACATCTATTCAAAACCATTTTAATGAGTGTGACAAAGACAAGATCACTCAACAATTTTTTCATATTTAAGGAGTCTGAAAAAAGCTTAACTATGGACTTCATAAGGGATGTTCTTCTGGACCAATTTAACGAGTTTTAAGAAACAAGGTCACTCGACCATCTTCTCAATTTTAGGAAGTCTGAAAAGAGCTTAACTATGGACTCCGTTGGGGTTATTTTTTCGTGAATTTAGTCTCTCATGTACGAAAAAGGGTTAAAATTATACCTGAGAATACTCTTCTAGAAAACCAAAGTTCCTAGAGTATACCTTTGTTCGTACAATTGACCGTCCAGACCGAAAAAGGGGTAAACTACCACTGGACAGATGTGCCTTCAAATTTTAGTTTGGCGAGCATGAAGGGCGACAAGATTGCTCGACAATATTTTCATGTTTAAAGAGTCTGAAAAGGGCTTAAAGAAGACTCTAAGAAGTTACTTTTCTCAATTAATCTCGACGAGATCAATTGTACCAAGAGGGGGAAGCAAGGGATCCCATTCCCCCATTGGATAAACCAATGGATCAATTGTTGAGACCAAGTCTCAAGAAGGAAAACATGATTGCAGAGGTTCCTGCTCAGAATCAATTAAACACCGAGGATAAGATGCCACATAATTAACCCATGACAGGGTAGAGTCTACAGGAACACTAGGAATATGTAAAGGGGTAGTTTGAAATAACGTTGAAGTAGGATGGTGATTATCAGATGCCAGCTGGTTGATAGTGAAAATGCTTCCATTGTGAGGGAAATGCATTACCCAGAAGAGTGTAGACACCACAACGTTCTTAGCATATAAATAATCACGCATGAGAAGCATATTGAAATCTAACAAGCCTTGCACCACTATAACATCAACAAGGATAGTCTTCCCACCTAACGAGATATGCAATTGAGGAAGAATCCCCAAATATTTCCTAGGACGTTTGTCAAAATCCAACAACTCATGCGATCCAGATACAAGCTCGAGAGATCCCAAGACTTTCCAAATCGAGGAGGATAAAATACTTGCAGAGGCTCCTTCATCCACAATACATCGATAAATGTTTTTTGAATTAACTTCAACCCTTATTTGAAAAGGTGCAGAAGAAGGAAGACAAGGCTCAACAAGGTCATTCCAATAAAAGGAAACCATCCCAAGGCTTGGAGGGTGTGTGCTTGAAACAAGAAGAATGCCCCCTTGTTCTGAAAGTACTGAACTGGAAATGCTAAAAACATAGTCGGTAGAAACATCACTCCCGAAAAGAAGAGTGGGATCAGCCAAAGATTGCATCAGTGTGACCACTTTGGTAGACTAGAAACTCTCCAAAAGAAGAGTGGGATCAACCAAAGACTGCATCGTCATGACCACTTTGGTAGACTCGACACTCTCCAAAAGAAGAGTGGGATCAACTGAAGACTGCATCAGCGTGACCAATTTCTCAACCAATGGTTGAATAGGCTATGAGACTACATGGTCTAAAGGCACCTCACCCTCCAAAAGAGGAGTGGGATCAGCCAATGATTGCATCAACATGACCACTTTTGCAACCAATGGATGAATAGGCTGCGAGACTACATGGTCTAAAGGCACCTCACCCCCCAAAATAGGAGTGGGATTAGTTGATGATTGAATCGGCATGACCAATTTCTCAACCACCGGATGAATAGGCTGTGAGGAAACCTCAAAAGACTTAGAATCAAAATATCTTGCAGACAGGGACCACAATCTCTATACCTCTGGAATGGCAGGGCACAAATGAGTAAGGTGATCTCCCTTGCAAAGATTACAATGGAACTTAGGCTTACGTCCTATCCATCTAGGTTTCTCAACAAAATCAATGCCCCTAGCATGAATATCAGTGGCTGGTTGCACATCTCCAACATGACTTGTATAGGTTGGTGATGGGTCGATAACATGACTTGCAGAGGCTACATACATGTTGCTAGTATGACCAGAAGTGACTGGACTTGTGCTCCTAGCATGACTTGCAGAGGCCGGGTGATGGTCTTCAACATGACTTGAAGAGGTTGATGGACTATCTCCAACATGACTCGCAGAGGTTGGTGATTTCTTCTTCCTATTCTTCATCTTTCTACTTCATTTAGACTTCTGGTTACTAGTACCTATACTTTCACTAGAGGCAGGAGAAGGAGGAGGAGAAGAATTTGTTGATGAAGGAATATCAACAGGATGCCCATGACATAACGTGCTTAACTATTAAGCATCAAGAGAATTTGGGACATTTGGAATGGTACCCAACCAAACCGGTAATCCCACATTCAACCCAAGAATGTACAAAGTGGCCATCAAAGGGATACCAACATTTCTGAATAAAGAAAAAGCACAAGAATCCCCTTGCGAAGGGGTTCATTGGTTGGTATCATTGGGAACTTTATCCATGAATATTTTATGCAGAGGTTCTCCCTTTGCGGGATTGTTCAAATCCATAAAAGTCTCTCACATTGACTATGGAAAACCAGTGTTATCAAAACAATGCCTATAAAGAGGTGGCTCCATGTTTCTATGCAGAAGACCAAAAAATTACTCACGACCAATAGAGTGGGTGGTATACCACCCTAGGTTAGAGACCCAAAGCAATGACTGGATAACTCACTATGGAAAACTAGGGAGCATAAAGCACACACTAAAAGTTTCTAAAGGAAAATCAAGCAAACGACTAACTAGTTGGAAGAACAGTTACACCAGTCAACACTAGAACAACTTACCAGTGGAAGTGAAACTCGAATACAGAAGAACCCTCTAGGTATACTCTACA
Source organism: Picea abies (assembly GCA_900067695.1). Taxonomy (NCBI): domain Eukaryota; kingdom Viridiplantae; phylum Streptophyta; class Pinopsida; order Pinales; family Pinaceae; genus Picea; species Picea abies. Next base: position 7,197 of record CBVK0101274534.1, on the reverse strand, counting down.
AAGAATGGCCTGATGTCTACCCTAGGTACCGTGGTATACCCCCGCAGTCAACTGTATAAGTCCTTAAAATAAAGGAAACTAGTTTGCCAACTCATGAACAATTACCAAGCGGGTATAGTCGATAGTCGGGTGGACCGCAATGAGTAGGGTATCAAGCCTAAAACCTATCGAGGGTATTGAAAGCAAGTTTTCTAGAATATGATTGAGGACCTTGAATGGATTTGAGATGCACAAAGCTCCATGGAAAATGTGATCAACGGAATCCCAAGACAAGTCCTCTATATGTGTTCCCCACTATGCTTAGTCTGGCTTTGGAGGGGTTATCTCTGCTACCTTTCCACACGTGACTTCGTATTTAGCCCCTGTGTTAGAGGGGGGTCCCAGATAATTTCCACGTCAGTGGACTTATACACTCCCTAGCTCAGACTCCAATGTTTGTTTTAATGGCCTTCAAGAGTTTCCTCTCCAACCTAATTAAAGTCCCTAATCCTAAACTAGTTGGTTGACCCTACAAACATAAAAAGTCTAGTTAATTTTAATTAGCATTCTTTTTAAGGCTTGATTTACTCAAAAGGTGTGGTAGTGAAATTGATGTTGTTAAGACTCTTGCAGAAAAAAGAAATGATAAGAACACTAGCAAAGAACGATTATCTTTCTTATTTTCTTTTAAAATGCTTTTAAAATTAGAAGAAAACACAATGCTATGCTAATTTCTTTTTCTTTTTCAAATAACAATGCAAAGTAGATGCCAAGAAAGAAAGAGACCTAGCAAGATAATTTTTTTATATTTTCTTCCAATCAAAGAGAAACTAAAGAAACTGATGAATACAAGATTCATGGCCCCACGCCGACCATGAGGGGGATTTGTTTTTTTAAATGCAACTCATTTTTATTAAAATTTCAAGCTAAAAATAAGTTAAAAATCTAGGAAACACAAGATTTTTTTTATTTTTTTTTAAATACAAGCAAATTGATGTCAAACCTAGGCTTAAAGACTGTAACTACAAAGACCAGTACTAGATCAAGAAAACCCCTGAGAAGTATGACTTCTGACAGGGAAGAGGATGACTGGCTCTTCTTTAAAAATGATTTTCTCAAGATAGGCATGCTACTGATACTTCAGCATCCTACTTATGTATGTAGTATGTCGAAAGGTAGGGCATGTATGTATGCGTGCAGACCCACTACAAGCCGTGTACACCTCTGTAACTTCTCAAAAAAAAAATGAAAACTAACAGTCAAAGAAACCAGGCAGGGAGTATTGGTATGGAAGACCAGAATCCCTTAAAGACACAGAAGCTTACAGAAACTCATAAAACAATAAATAAACTAATTCAAAGCACCCAAAAGAATATACCCAAAAAACCCTAGAGGTCTCCCTAGTACAATCGTCAATTATGCTATAGAGGGAAAACCCCTCTATGGACTACACCAGGGTTCTAAAGTATAGGCAGAGATAACCGTCTAAAGTCTCCTACTTTTAACAACTATCTTGTCATCACCCCACAATTATATATAAAAGACAAAGTATAGGGATCTTGTAGGCATACCTTAAACTCCACATCTGGTGTCGATCCCTTTGTGCTTAGTTGCTTCTCGACTACAGATCTCCTCCCAAGGCCAACCTGCATTCACCAAAATACAAGCAAGAAACTACAAGCATGCATTCTATATAAGGATTAGTGGGTTATACATCATAACAAAAATTGTAAACAAATCATAAAGATTTAAGACATCATCTGGTGGTATGGAAAAAGTATTTATTTATATTAATCTCACAAAAGTCGTTTACAACATGAGACCGACAACTTCTCTTCGAACTTGGTCCTCGGATCCTCTTCACCATGCACCAACTTCTTCCACATCTTCTTCTCCTCTTTAATTCTTTGTAGGGAAATGGAAAAAGGCTTGCAATGGAGGAAAAAGGAATTATGGATCAAATTCACAATGTGGTTCCAAAATATTGGGGCAAAGGGGGAATACTAAAATAGGCAGAGTTTCTATGCTCATAGTTGGAATGGGACCCCAACCCCTTATTTTATAGGCCAAAAGAGATAGTAACGGTTGGGGTGACTGGCTATGGGCGGTCAACTGGTTAGGTAATGACCCGAAAACCCATATTACTTTGAAAATTTCATTTTTCACGCTTTTTGTGAGTGTACATGGGCTGTAGTGGTGCAGCAAGCATGTGTATGCGAGAAGTAGTGGTGTAGGGTGCATAAACCTTCAAAACAATGGTTGTTTAGAAGATCTGTTCAGTGATGGATACACAAAGATAGCAAGTAAGATGGGTTGATGTCAGGTATGCATGTTTGGTGCAATTTAGGTTTACAACAATGGTGTTATAGGATGTACAAGAAAAAATATATTTTTCATATCTGTCTTTATTGAGTGAGGGAATTTTAGGTAGAATAGAGGAAAGTGAGACATCTAGTAGGTCTAACAGGCATAGATCAACTAGAGGTGAGAAGATCAGAAGAAAATTCCATAGATGCATGGAATTTTTTCTTTCTAAATGGGGATCATGTTCTTATGATCATGAGAAAATATACGACATTGAGGTACACAAATATACTGAAATTATGGGTACCCAAGGATCTTCCTGAAATAAACACTAAATTTTGTGTAAACGAAAGGATATACTAGATTGCTCCATTGTCATTACATTGATTGGGTATATTTTCCATGGATGGAATAAAGGTTTGTTATGACAAATTAATTGAATAGATGGAGTATGTGAGACCCTGTTATATCTACAAAGATTGGATACGAATTTTCCAATACACAAAAAGTATGTGAAGATATGGCTTGGATGCAAAGTATATAGAGCTAAAAGACAATGATCAAAATAAAGGAGAAACTATCTATATTGACGGAAGGCCAAAACAAATAGGGAATATTCCATAGTTTATAAATAGTACATGAACCGTAACCACAAATAAGCAACCCGATTTCATATTTGAGGGGTGTGAAGGAAACCATGTATTCATATGTGCAATACAATCAATAGTTGCAGGGGAAGAGTCATTGATTGATTACAATTTGAATCGAATAGATACAGACACTACTATTATGGGGGTGGTATGTATAATAATTTACCCAACTTGTAAGCAATGATTCTTATATTTTGTGATTTTCATTATGTTATTTACGGTGTTAATCCATTTGGAGAGCTTCATTCTATTTACTTAGTGTGGCCTATTTTTGTTATCAACAATAACATTTCTCCTTGGATGTCAATAAAGAGGGAGGATTTATCATACATTTGAATTTATTTCTCATGATAATTATCATGGTTCTAATTTTACTATAATGTGGTAGGCTAATCGTGGAAAATCAAAAGTGGCCTCAGAACATGTACAGGAACAACAATTTTCGAATTGCATTTAATGTGCATTTTATTACTGTCGCGAGCAATTATTTATTTGTTTACATAACTGAATTATAATTTATTTTGTTGAATATGTATTTAGTGGGCCATGATGTTGATGATGATTCGCTTGGAGAAATGGAATTGTATGAATCCCCTGACCTTGTGGTTTTAATTAAAAAAAAGATAAATAAATAAAACAAGGAACTACCTCACTTGTTAGATATTCTAGATGAAACTCTTGAGGTAGAAGAAAGGATCAGAGAAGTTATGACAAGGATTAAGACATATAAGGTAATAACCATAATTACAAGTGGTTTTATTTTTATGTCATAAGATCAATTATGAAATCTTGATTTTTAACTTTTACATTATCTAAACGAAAAAATGTTTTCTTTCTTATATAGATATTTTTGGATCCTGTTGACCTCGACATGCATGGTTTCAGTAGTAGTGGCACTTCATAGACACCACAGGGTTCTGATGCAGGTCCTCGTAAAGATTCCAGGACACTACTATTCAGATCTCCACCTTCCACACCATTAGGTGGGAGCCACGACACTCACACCCAGGAAGTTGCCACACAGGTAGGCTCTGGAGGTGGTGACAGAGATGAGGCTAATGATTTGACCAACCATATGGTTTATTTTCCTAAATCAAGACGTGTGACCAACACGGGGACGCTTAAGGGAACATTTATGGTCAACTAGGAATGGCTTCCATTAAAGAAAGTTAAATTCCCAGGTAATTTTTAAAATTTTAATTGTTTCATGTTCTCTATGTAGACGAATATAAATCATCTAAATTATTATTTTTAAATTAATAATCATTTAATATTTTTGTGTGTAGGGAACAACGATTTTTATAGGTCCTTCAAGAATAAGGCATTGCTGATTTTTGGGGCCCACCATATGGGAGAGGTGGAATTCCCAGAATTGTAACCTCAAAAAAGAATTGATGGATTATCTTGAAAGTCGTTTTGGTGTGGACACATTTAATAAGACATTGGCCACTGCCACAACTAGCCAATATTTAAAATATACGTGAGAAACGTATAGGAAGCACTTGAAAAAAATGATAGGTATGGGAATCCTCTGATGATTCCAGAGAGGGAGTGGAAGGCCCTCATTGAGGATGAAAAAGAGAAGAAATTAACAAATGAAGGAAAAACACCCTCTGGTCCCAGAAGGTAAATTACAATTTCAATTGAATACCTTCAATTTTTTTTAGATGTAAATAAAAGTGTGGTATGTATTAACATACTTGAAACTTTTGATGATAGGTTGAATGACATGTCAAAGGAAACCAAATAAAGGCTTTCCAAATGTGGCCAACACAGGATAGGCTAGGGATGCTACCTGAAGTTGCAGTCACAAATTGTAAGTACCCAAATATCTTATTTGTATCACCTTCAACCTTTTAGGTAATGGTAGTGAATAACATTAAAAATACATACTCTTATGCAATACAGGGTGACGAGTTCGTGGTGCAGACCTATCGGCCCTTGGGACCGAGATCTTCTCACAGGATCATTCTATATTTCCTTCGAGCCAGATCGACTCTTTCGGATTCTCTACTGGAATCCCATTTCAAATCGATCCACAGGTTCTTTTTCACGGTTCGTGAGTTGAAACTCCCACTCTTCCTCCTCCAATTCCGCGATATCCGAACTCGCAAAATGGCTATATCTCTTACTCTGTTAGCACCTTCCTTGCGTGACCACCGCTAGTCTTATCATTAGCTCCTCTCACCTCTCGCGCCTTCGCGAGTTTCAATGTCGTGCCTTCGAGCTCTTACCTTACAAAATCCCGAGAAGAGAGAAGTCAACAAAGTGTTGACTCCCTTCCTCTTGGCTACTCGTGTCCACCTGTCTATCACACAACCCCACCTTAACATTCAACCACGTGTCCCTTGTGCCCAGCTTTGGCACTTCTCGACTTTGCCTTTCGTGGTTTCGGGACTTGAAGTACCCGACTCTTGGGCTCTCCCCCTGTGAACCTCCGAGTTCACGAGATCCTCTAATCTCTGACACCTATCCTCCTCCGATGGACAGCTTAGATTACTTCGTGACTTCTCTACTTGCCGCTTTGGGACGTTTGGGATGAAAGTCTCGACCTCTTATCCTCCGATATGACGAAACGACAAATTTTTGACACGTCACCTACGCGGGTCCCATACAGAACTCCCCTCCTTTTTCGGAGTTTCGGACCTCACGACTTCGCGAGTCCTGATGTTGAACTTCTAACTCTCCAATTCATGAAAACCCGAAGTGGTCAACAAAGTCTGACTTCCGTGTTGGCGAGCATGCCACCTGTCCACTCCCAGATGAACGGTCCCGATTCAATTCGCAACTTCACCACTCGCGATGTTGAAGGGTTCCCTTTTTAACCTCCAATGTTCGAGTCCCCGATACGGGTGATCTCGCGACACGTTTCCTTCTTCCGGCGAATGACTCATATTCCTTCGCTAACTCAGGACTTTGCACCTCACGACCTCATGAGTTTTGATGCAAATAATTTGAGCTTTCAACTCGCGAATCCTCAAGACCCAATTCTGCGAGTGATCCAATGGCTGATTTCTCCTAAGATTTATGCTCGATGAATGCTTCCGTAACCTTCTCACTCCTCTGCAAGATCGAACGACTTCTAGGACTTTATGAATTCTCCATAGAGAACTATGACCGTCAATTTCCTCCTTGGTGATTTATGTGAAATGAACAAAGTGTTCTCTTACATAACTTGTCCTCCTGCAAAACACCTTCACTGTGCCTCCTTCCAATGCTTCAAGCACTAGCCCTCTTGAGCTTGATTTAAAAATTCCCAAGTTACTTGGGGAAAATTCTTGCGCGCACTCCTTTTGGAAATTCCTCAATGCTTCCAAGTATCAGACTCTTAGACTCTGCACACTCTCCGTGAAAGCAATCTTCCAACAACTTCGCTCAGTTTGCAAACACTGAGACTTCACTCAGCCTGTGTACTCCTTGCACGACTCCTGTTCTTAATTTTCACTTCTACGAGAATGAGAATAACATTATCTCTTCTGAGCTTTTAGAGATGGAACTCTGGACTCTTGTCAACACACGCCTTGTGGACAACTTCACCGCACTCCTTGCAGGAAACCTCTTGCTCAGACAGAGAAACAATTGAAACTCATTCTTCACTCTCCCTCTCTTTAGATTTTAGACATTAAATATGAAATCATACGTTCGCGCATAAAAGCAAATGCATAATAGAGAGTAAACAAGCATATATCAATCAGCATGCACAACAAAGAAAAGAAATTGAACACCATGAGTTTGAACTAAAAATCTTTGTATTAATCCAGAACTTCTGTACATGGGGTTTTCTACATAGTTTTCTGCTTCTGCTCTCCTATTCTCTCTTCTCATAATACTTCTTATTGTTACAATAATACAAGGGAGGGTGTCTATATCCGTTTTCCCTCTGGCTCCTAAAACTGTCAAATCTGGAATTTTAAAGCTATCTACTTACATTAACTAACATAAATGCCTTCACCTAATACATACGAGAGAGGGGCACTCAAGGTCTGTTTACAATATGGAAGTACGCCCTTCCTTAATTGTTTCATTTATGTTTTGCGCACCCACTTCAAAAACATTCAAACAATTTTATCACATGCCAAAATGCGTTGGTGTGTGCCCCACGCTCGCTTGACGTTGGCGACGCTCCTGCATCATACTCCCTCACTTGAAAATTTTCATGGGCTCTTGTCCATGAGCTTACGCACGGTCTGTCCATGCTTCTGGATCTCTGCTTCATTTTCCTAGCTGGCATCTTCAACTGGATGTCCTGTGACTTGAAGTCGCG
>CBVK0101274463.1:0-13905 GCA_900067695.1 Picea abies | reverse complement strand
GGTGTACATACCCTACCCCCCTCTAGATTTGAACATGTGACCTCTTAGGACATTAGTAAAATGGAAAAAAAAATAAATATAAACATTAAAAATAAATAAAAACTAATAGTGAATAGGTTATATATAAAGTTGTTGATGCATGTAGGAATGGGGAATCAAGCGGTGAATTGGATTATGGGGTGTCTATCCTTGACTATGTTTTCAATATTGATAAAGGGGACAACCTCAAGATTCTCCTATGCTAGAAGGAGGCAAAGTTAGGGGTGCCCATTGACACCCTTCCTCTTCCACTAGGCAGTTGAAGGTATCAACAAGAGGATAAGAGCATGCAAGAGACAAGGAACTCTACAAGGTATAAATACGGGAAACTCATTATCACTAACACATTTATTGTTTGTAGACGATTTAATATTGTTTGGAAAATGATCAATAAGAGGATCAACAAAGTTCAAGGAAGTGTTGGAGTTATACAACAAAGCAAGTGGGATGGAGGTGAACTTACAAAAGTCTTCAATGTTCTTTAACAACTAGCTTCATTCTATATGAAATTAATAAAATGGAAAAAAAATAAAGATAAACATTAAAAATAAATAAAGAATAATAGTGAATAGGTTATGTATAAAGTTGTTGTTCATGCATATAGGAACAGGTAATCAAGTGGTGAATTGGATTATGGGGTGTCTATCCTTTACTACATTTTCAATATTGATAAAGGGGATAGCCTCAAGATTCTCCTATGCTAGAAGGAGGCAAAGGTAGGGGTGCATGTGGACACCCTTCCTCTTCCACTTGGAAAATGAAGATATCAGCAAGATGATAAGAGCATGCAAGAGAGAAGGAACTCTACAAGGTATAAATATGGGAAACTCATTATCACTAACACGTTTATTGTTTGTAGATGATGTAATATTGTTTGGAAAATGATCAATCAGAGAAATTGTTTGTAGATGATGTAATATTGTTTGGAAAATGATCAATCAGAGAAGCAACAAAGTTCAAGGAAGCGTTGGAGTTATACAACAAATCAACTGGGATGGAGGTGAACTTACAAAAGTCTTCAATATTCTTTGATAACTAGCAGCATTCTATATGACATTAATAAAATGGAAAAAAAAATGTAAACATTAAAAATAAATAAATAAATAATAGTGAATAGGTTATATATATAATTGTTGTTGATGCATATAGAAATGGGGAATCAAGTGGAGAATTGGATTACAGGGTGCCTATCCTTGACTACATTTGTAGTATTGATAAAGGGGACAGCCTCAAGATTCTCCTATGCTAGAAGGAGGAAAAGGTAGGGGTGCTCGTTGACACCCTTCCTCTTCCACTTGGAAGCTGAGGTCTCAGTAAGATTATAAGAGCATACAAGAGAGAAGGAACTCTACAAGGTATAAATACGGAAAACCTATTATCACTAACACATTTTTTGTTTGTAGATGATGTAATATTGTTTGGAAAATTATCAATCAGAGAAGCAACAAATTTCAATGAAGTGTTGGAGTTATGCAACAAAGCAACTAGGATGGAGGTGAACTTACAAAAAATTTCAATGTTCTTTGAAAAAATTGGAGAAGAAATAAAGAATAGATGTAAACAAATTTTACATTTCTCATCCTATCCCATTGATCGAGGATTAAATTATTTGGGTTTTTATCTAAATCCTAATGGATACAGGTTCACAGTTTGGGGGTGGCTCTATGAGAAAATAAAAGGCAAAGCGAGAAATCGGTGTTATAGATGATCATCCAAAGGAGGTAGACTAACATTGGTAAATCAATTCTTGAAGGAATAACGATGTATTGCCTATCCTTAGTACATATTCCAAAGATCATGTTAGAAAAAATTAGGAAAAAATGTTTTAGTTTCTTATGGATAGGGAAAATAGATAAGGAAAGCATACCTTTGGTCAAGTGGAAGAAACTAGCTAAACCAAAGAGGAGGGAGGTCGGGGCCTCAATAATATTCACTAGTTTGGTCACACATTCATAGAAAAAAGTTCGTGGACGATGTTAAACAATAAATGTTTGTGGTTTAAGGTAATGGAATCTAAATATATAGCTCTGGAATCTATAGAGGATTGGATCAAGAAAGAAAGAAAGGAATATGGAGGGGAATTTGTGGTATGGGAGGCATTAGTTAAATCCTTTCCATTGTTAGGTGAATGGCTTGTATGGAATATTGGTAGAGGCAACAAAGTAAAAATAGGGGAAGACCCTTGGTTGGGATGTTCAAGTTACTACAAACCCTTTAAAAACAACACTTCACTCCCTAGAGATTTATAGTTTTGTAGACATAGCAAATCACATGTCTACACAAAGGCATCAAGCATGGAAATCAAATACAAAACTAGGACATTATGGGGATTTAGCATAAGAGTGGAAACAATACATTCCTAGTCTCAAACAATTACAGAAGAGGAAGATGAGATAATATGGTCAAAAAATAAAGCTTCAAGAATGTACAAAGCCAAACTAGGGTACAAAGTAAGGGTAGTGGAAAGTGAGGAAGGGGAAAGGAAATGGTGGTAGACAATAAAGTAGAAGTTTGAGTTGTCCCCTTAAAAATAAAACTTTTTTATGGTTTTCACTAACAAATGAAGTGTTGACTTGGGATAATTGTAGGAAGAGGATATGGGAAGGTCTAGGGAGGTGTGCACTCTGTAAAAACAACGAGTCAATGGACCATTTATTAGTGCATTGTCAATTCACAAGAGAAGTGTGGGATGATATTCTAAAAATAACTAATGTCAAGGGGAAGGAAGGAGAATTACTCTTGGACTATTTCAAAAACTAGAATTTGCATGTAGCAAACTCAGAACACAAAGCTTTATCTTATATAGTTGTGTGGCTTATATGGTTAGCTAGAAATGAAATGATATTCCAAGGAAAAGAGTTATTGTCAATTTATGTAATTCATCGGGTCAGATATGCATATGAAGGAATATGGAAGCCAACAAAGGAAAAAACTGCAAGAATCTTAAAATTTATAGATATTGAGTTTTCAAAAGCCTAGGGATGCTTTGACGAAACAAGTCAAGGAACTCCAAGCATTTGTGGATATACTGGTATTCTTTATTTGTCTAAAACTTAGCATATCTCTTTCAAATTAGTGTTTGGTCAAGGATCAAATAATAAAGCTCAAATGTGTGCTTAGTGGGTGCTATTAAACTTTATTGTGGACAAAGGAGCAACAAGTATGCATATTTTGGGAGACTCAAAGCTCACAATTGATCAAGCTAATGGAGTTAACAAGTTAAAGAATTTAATTATGAATCATATGATGAAAAAAATCAAAGTAAGAAGCATGTGTAGAGATATTTTGTTCCAACATGTGTGCAAAGAGTTAAACAAGACATCAAATATGTTATCAAAATAAATATGTATTCTACAGGAAGGACAACTAGTGACAATGGAATTAAATGAAGGAGGAAGTCTTGTTAAAGAAACCTCATTACTATATTAAATTGTTTAGTTGAAATGTTCCAGGTTCGCGTTGTAGATTCCATAAGTTGAAATGTTCCAGGTTCGCACTGTGGGTTCCATAAATTTGTGTACAAGTTTTGAAGAAGTCTCGCGTTTTCACTAAGTCTAGCAGATGTTGTCGTGTCTTTTGGGGGAAGATTGTAATATTAAAATGATCATGGTACTAGTCTATGTCTAGCTTTGGAGGATTTTTGTTGTGAAAAATCTACTTTGGTCTCTTTTGCAAAATCTATAAGTTTTATTTGGTCACGAAGCATGACTTTTGTCCTCTAGAGTGCTAGAAAGCACAATGCTTGCATATTTTGATTTCTTCCTTAAATAAAGAATAAAGATTTATTTTTCTTGCAAAAAAATCAATGATTATTATCTAATACAAATATATCTTACTTTTTATCTTTAACATAAATAATAAATTTCAGCATGAAATTTAGTTGTCCATTTTTGTACTTAATTAATGAGGATAACAATTGTTCAAAGGTGATCATAGCTATGTGAAGTTGCATGCTTGTGTCCCATGCATTATGAGTAGTTGACCACATGGTAATCAAAATTATATCATTGGATGACAATTTTATGATTAATATTTCACGTAAAAGTAAAAGATGTTAACTATAGATGTGATAATTGCAATCCATCTAATAAGAGTTGAACAATGACATAGGGTAGGGACAATTTGTGCTCAAATTAGGTGATAATGGAAAAGGGGAAGGTAGACTTAAATCCACAAATTTTCTCAACAAAGAGGAAAATGAACTATTGGGTAATGATCTAGGGAGAGGGAATGATCAAGGGGTATCCATCCATCCACTGAGACAGAAGGAAGGAGGAATAGGGCAGGGCTTGAATTACAAGGCATAATTTGAGGAACCAATGTGGGGGATTATCGAGGATGAATCACTGGTTTGAAAAGCAATAATTCATTGACTCAATAAGGGAGGAATTGTTGCATATAAGAAAAACAAACATCCCTGGCAAAATATTAATTCGAAGAGGGTAAGGTAGTTCCCTCTTTTGCTTGATTTTGCAACATCACCTCTACCATTGATGAGGTTGTGGGACTTGCTTGTTAGTGTTTCGACAATATCTCTATGTCTATTCACAATGATAGATTCAAAGGGTGCACCAAGGATGACCATTTGATCAACAAGTGTGCCAAGTGTCAAGGCCTTGAGGTTGTAAGACAATTGTTTGAAGGAAAGCCTAAACATTTTTCCTGGATGCCAAAAATACCATGGTAGTAGAGCTTGCACACAAAGTGTTTGATGAAATGCAAGCACCCCAAGTGTTTGATGTAATTCCTATGTGAATAATGTTTTATAAAAATCATGCTCTCAATAGAAATGATGGGGAGGCAATACTTTGAGAGGGTTATGATATCAAAGTATGCTTTCAAATTGTAGTTTCTCATCGAGAAAACTTGCAAGGTCTCTCATAGGGAAAACCTTACTTTTGTGTGTGACATCTGGTGATTATGTGGTTGATATAAATCACAAATTGGAGTGCATGCGAGGGATTTCTATGACCCAACATCAACTTATTTTTTGGGGTACACAAATATATGATCTCTCTTTGTTGTTTAATTATAGCATCTAAAAATATTCTTCCCTCGTGATGCTTCTGCAATTGCATGGAGGAGTGGTGGGAACTAACAATATAGTACCCTCCTTATTCAAGGGCTACTTGTTGGAGAATCAAAGGACTAGGTAGATCAAAGAGCTCATATTCCAAGATAAAGGTGGTGTCTAAAGACACCATTACAACATGTAAGCACAACCGAGTATAGTTCAACATAAAAAGAAGCGTAAGAAACCAAAATATTTCCATACACCACACATATACATGTTCAAATATTTTCTCATATTATATTAACCCATAGGGACATCTTATATAGCATTAAGATGTAACCAACTCTCTTGAAGTGAGGAAGATGAGATCCACATATATTAGTCAAGGTGCATAATGAACTCCTTAGTTCCAACCTTGTTTAATGCACTAGTGGATTGTTCTATTCTAATTGCCCGGCCAGTCGAATTCCTATTCAACCATCTAGTTGGTCTCTTAGTCAACCACTCAGTCAAATTTCCTAGTTGATTGTCGACTATTGAATGACTATCTCCAAAATATTTGGAGGTGTGAAAACTTGCAGAGCCCCATCATCACAATGCTCTAGAGATTTAAGAAGTGAAATTAATTCTACACCCCCCGCCCCCCTATAGTTGCAACTTCCTAAAGCCTAATCATAGCCCAAAGTTTTACAAACTTGGCTTCTAAGAGAGACTTCATATAGATATAAATGATCTGATCATAGGTCCTGCAATAAACAAGATTTACAATATTTTTATGTACCAACTATCTTTATCATGAACTCCATATACTTCATTTTAGTATGTGCAAAAATATTTTCTACCACCTATATTGCACTTTGATTATCACAATAAACTACAGTTGAAGTCTCAACTAAAAGTCCAAGTTCATCCATGAGATGGTGAATCCACACGGCTTTGGTGCTAGCATGCACGGCACAATGATATTATGCGTATGCAGTTGATAAAGAAACCACCTTCTGCTTTTTACAAGACCAAACAATGGGTCTGGAGCCAAGTCGAAACACACCCAGATGTTGACTTCTTGTCATCTACATATCCAACCCAATCTAAGTTGGTGTAACCAACTAATTAGTACTTTTGGTCATTACAATACTTTATATTGAGTTGTTAAGTTCCCTTGATATACCAAACAATTCTCCTTACGACTTTATGGTGACTTTCTAGTGAATCTTGCATAAACCGAGAAACCACACTAACAAAAACAGAAATATTGGGTTGTTTGTGAGTTAAATAAATAAGGCTATTGACAAGTTTTCGATAGAGTGTATCAGCAACTTTCAGAGAATCGCATTCCTTGGTTAGCTTCACTTACAAGTGATAAGGTGTACCACGGGGTTTACAGTCTTCCGTTCTAAAATTCTATAAAATATTTAACAAATATCTTGGTTCCGAAATAAATATAGCATCATCCATTTGTAAGACTTGGATGCCCAAAAATAAAAGCAATAGACCAAGGTTAGTCATTTCAATTATATCTGCTAATTGTTTCTTCAAACCCAATATTAAATTTACATTGCTTCCAGTAATGACTAAGCCATCCATGTATAATGCAACAATCAATGTTTTAGCTTTGACATGTAATACATAGACATTGTGATTCGATTCATAGTATTTAAAACCAAGATTGAGGAAAAAGAGATCACCATGCCCTGGAGGATTGTTTCAAACCATACAAGGATTTCTTCAGTCGGTACACAAGACTACCATCCTTCTCAAAACTGGGGGGTTGATCCATATATATATTTTCAATGGGATCACCATGAAGAAAATCACTTTTGACATCCATTTGGTGTACCTCCCATCCAAATTGAGTAGCAAGTGAAATAATCAATTGAACAAAGTTCATTTTTGCAACTAGTGCAAAGGTTTCAATGTCACTAATGCCTCCTTGCTGAGAAAATCCCTTAGCCACCAAACAAACCTTGTTTCTTCAATAGAACCTTCATATGTGAATTTGGTCTTGTATACCCATTGACATTTCACCACAATCCTTCCTTGTGATCATGAAAGTAAATCCCATGTGTCATTCTTCATTAGGGAATAATACTCATCAGCCATAGCATTCTCCCATTCAGGTTGACCATGTGTGTCTGCATATGTATTTGGATCACATATCTCTAGCACACGTGTCATTAGAGAAACACTACCATGTTGTTTTTTACTTCTGTTTTTTCTTAAGTCATTGATGTTTCCAACATCAACTCCAACAACTTCAATTGTCTTGCCAACCCATTTGGGAAGACAAGCTCCAATTTTTGAAGGAGTTCCCATACCAAAGTCATTATTTATCGACTAAATAGGGGTCCCAAAGCTTGTAGTCGATTGTGTTGTGGAAGGTCGACTACCAGTCAAGCCAAATAGAGAAGTCAATTGTCCAATTGATGGTCATATGAGGTGATCAATCGATTTAGAATTCCCTAGAATTTCCAATGGATCGTTGTTCAATAAACCAGAAGAAGAATTCAACAAATTGATACCTAAGGTCTTTTTATCAAAGACAACATCTCTTTTGTAGGTAATCTCATGTTTGACAAGGTCAAACAATATGTAAATGTCTGACTCTTTAGAGTATTTCATCATGATACAAGCATGACTCTTAACATCCAATTTATTCCTTCTATCATATGAAATATGAGCCCGCACAATGCATCCAAAGGTTCCAAGCTATTTGACTAAGGGTTTTCTTTCACTCCATTTTTTAACTGGAGTCACGTCCCATACAGATTTAGTCATAATCGAATTTAACAATTAGTATGAGTATTTAACGTCTTATACCCAATACTTGGTTGATGGACCTTTGGCCTGAAGTAGGCAATGTGTCATTTTGACCAGAGTCTGATTCTTCCTTTCAGTAACACCATTATGTTGCGGTGTGTAAGGTACAAATCACTGCTAGGAGATACCATTATGTCACCAATACCTAAATTATTTTCTCACATATTCTACTCCATTGTCATTTCTTAAACATTTCATAGATCAATTTCTCTACTTCCAGCAAATCCCCTAAATTTCTTGAATTTTTAAAAGACATAACTCTTATTCTTTGAGAAATACACCCAACTATACCTACAAAAGTCATTAATGAAGGTCAATACATACATTGCACTAGCTAGAGTTGGTTTTTTCATGGAACACATGTCTTTATGGATGATTTCTCATTGAATCTTTTCTCTATAAGCATTCCTTGTTTCAAAAGCAGCTTGATGATGCTTGTTGAGAATACATCCTTGACATACTCAATCAAGGGAGACAATTGTGGGTAGACCAAAAACCATATTGCATTTTACCATCAAGTTCATAGTTCGTAAATTCAAATGTTTGATTCGTTCATGCCATAGTGTGCTCCAATCATCAATGTAAGCTATGAGTGTAGTTAGTTTTGGATATTTCTTGGGAAGATCATAGAATTTATATAAAGATCCTAGAATTTATATAGTTGATCATTTAGGTCCAAGGAACCTTCAACAACAACAACAAATTTGTCCTTCATGTCCTTCACAACAAACTCTTTGGAAAAAACTCTTCTTGCTTGTCAGTCTGGGTTAGTTGAGGTACCAACAACAAGTTTACACTCAAGCTAGGTACATACACATTAGTGATCACACCATTTTTACATCCAGTCCCTCCATAAGTATCAACAGTAAGTGCATAATCATTCGCTACAAATATTTTTTTTTGTAGTTTCTTTTAATGAATAAAAAGAGACAAGCATCATTAGCCATGTGGGAAGCACTAACAAAAAATGTCTATTTATTTGCCTAAAAAAAGTTGAGAAGCACTAACGAAAAAATGTTTATTTATTTTCCTTACCTTCTCAAGTTAGGTTGATAGATCTTCCAGTCGCTACATATCCTTTAAGTTTTTTCATTTTCTTGTCTAGGTCCTTTTTGTTTTTCTAGCAAGCCTTCTTCATATGTCCCAATTTCCTGCAATAGTGGTAGATCTTCTTCTTTCTACTTTTATTAGTCAAATTTCAAACACCATGCTTCTTCTTGTTAGTATGGTTGACATGGTTTCATTCCTTCTCCTATTGAATTTCTTCTTTATAATTTTTTCAACCTTCACCGTTCAGTGAATGGGCCTATTGCTTGACCTCTAGTTTCCTTTTGTCAAGCAATTTCTCTTGTGCCTTAATCAATAAACCACAAAATGAGTTAAATGTATAATCCTTACCATCATCTTCTTGGTGGTCCAACTAGTACAAAATGTCGAACCTAGAACATAATACAATGTCTTCAAATTCATCAGGATAAGTTCTATGAGTTGGCCATCTTTCTTGGGAAAATCCTTTCTACATTCAACCAATTTCAATTGAAGTTCCTTCACATGGGTTGGATAATATTCTATTCCTTCAAAAGGGTGAAGATCCAAAGAGATAAAATCTTTATATGCATAAATCAACTCTCGTTAGTTTGATCAAATAAATACTTTAGCTTTTTTCACACAACATTATGGTAGTCGATCATGCTTATATGAAAGTAAATCTCCCTATATATGTAAGTTATTATGACTCCTACAACCTCATCCTTCTTCTTGTCTATGACAATCTTCTGTTATTCATCCTTTGAATATGGAACCACAGTCTTTGAAAGCTTCCACAATGTTTTTCCCTTCAATAAAGTTTTTGTATCTTGTGCCCAAATTCCATAATTGTGGCCATCCAGGACTATAGGATTTGTCTTAGAACTCATAATGTTGATCCACTTATCTAATCCCATATTTACTCTGCAAGTCAAAATCTTGATTCAATCTACTAGGTAGATTCAACTCATCAAAATAGCCAACAACCTCCACAAAACTTGTAGACAACATACTAGATCTCAAACCACTAGCTATGATACCATGTTAGAGGATTAAAGGATTAGGTAGATCAGAGAACTAATATTCCAAGAAAGAGGTTGTGTCTAAAGATATTTTTACAACAATTAAGCACAACCAATCATAGCTCAACATCCAAAGAAGGGTAAGAAATAAAAAGATTTCCATACACCACACATACACATGGTCAAATATGTTCTCATATTAGATTGACCCACATGGCCATCTTATATAGCATCAAGATGTAACCAACGTCCTTGAAGTGAGGAAGATGAGGTCCACGTATGTTGGTTATGGTGCATAATGAACTCCTTAATGGTGTATATTGGTTATGGTGCATATTCTTTGTTCAACACACTAGTGGATTGTTCTATTCTAATGTCCTAAAAAATTGAATGTCTAGTCGGTCTCGTAGTTGACTCCTCGATCTACCACTCAATTGAATCTTGATCGAATATCTCCAAAAGGCCTATAGGTGTGATGAATTTTTAAATATTGATGTTCCAACACCACTCTTTTAAGGATGTGGTGAATAGAAAAACCTTTACAGTTGTGTTAATTCATCTACCGAATGTGCATATTGTGGAGAAACCAAAGGAGGTTCCAGTTATGAAGCTAATAGGGGAGATAATTTCCAACCTCCTTTCATACTACAAATATAAGGTGTTAATTTACTAGTTTCATGGATTATGGCCTCCTACATCAGATTTGTACCATTGGCTCTATTTGAACTAGACAAAGGATCATGAGGTATATATTGTTTCCAAAGGTCTTTTTATAGTTCAATTCCATGCTCTTGTTAATTATGAAAAAAAAATTGAGGAGGGTCCCTAGTAATAAGAAGAGAAGTTCATTTTGTTACCCCTTGGTTCCTAGAGTTTAACCCATCCAATATGTTTGTAACTAAAATTCCTATATGGATATGTCTCTTTGATTTGTTATTCCATTTTTTAGAATTGTAATGGCTCAAATTATAATAAATTTGAATACATAAATAAACACTGCAATTTGCAACAATTAACCGTAAAAACAAAGATACATTAATCATGATCATATAATTCACAAGAAAGAGAGAGTGATCAAAAACTTCCCTAAGAGTTGAAGGAATCAACTTACTCACAACGCTATGAATGTCAAATCGGTGCACTCCAATATTTGATCTAGCATGCCGCAATAGAAAATGGGGGATGACTCTCCTCTCAACCAACCTATCAGTAATCATGGTTGAGAGCCCCCGAGTCCTCAATCACCTATGTAAGCTTCGAAGGATTTCCATCCATTACACTAGCAAAAGATCCCCCACTTCCTTTTCCACCTTCATTATCTAGAATTCTTGTTACCCATCCATGCAAGAAGTTCCATGCACAGGATCCACTTGTCAACATGCAATTCCCCTTGTTATCTTAGTTTTTCTTAATTTAGTTTTTCATAAATTTATCTTTACTTATTTTTACCTTTTTTATTTTATTAATAAAGTAATTCCTTTTATTTGTTTATTCTAATCTTTTGCTTTATTTATTATTACTTATTTTGATACCATTTATTTATTTATTTAGCATCATCATTATTATTAAATAATATGGGGCATTACATACTCCCCCCTTCAAGGAAATTTGTCTCGAAGTTAGCGTTAATCATGTTACTCATAGGATTTTTATTTCCTACATGTATCTTCCACATCACCCTATGTTGTAACTAGTATAAGGGTTACCCGAGTGACTGTAGTACGCATCGAAAGTCAGCATCACAACACCAAGGAAGTGCGAGTACTATCTATCTTTTATTCTTGAATATCGAAACCAAGATTAAATCCTACCGGTCTAACTGGAGCCCCAAGGCTCATGACTTCATTTATCCAAGCAGGCATCTGACTAGGTACTCATGTACCCCAGGCATCTCAAAAGGATAACCTAAACTCCCTCCACAAATCCTACTAGGTACAAGCCCTAGGCATCGAAATCTAATCCCACAACACCATTAGAGAGTATTACTCTATCCCTTCTTCTAGACTTCGACATCACAAGTCCATTATCAGGCACTTTGGCCTTCTCAATATGGTCCCATAAACTTGGAAAAATAACCATTAGCATATGTTGGTTGATTAAGTTTGTCTCCAATCCATAAGGTGTTACTTTGTAGATATTATCCTTCATATGTATGGGATCCCATGAGTTCATCAAATAAACCAGCCCTCTTGGCCCACTGGTGGATTTCCTATCAATCACAACCTCATAACATGCAACCAATGCATTAGTTATAATCATAACATCATCGTCTCGTAGAAAAGAATCATGAGAATACAACATCATTGTGATCACCACATGCTCACACATGTCATTATAAAAACTGCATGTAATTCGCACATGCCATCATATCATGAGATACTATCGCAGGATTACAACCTCAACATATCATTATCAAGATATAGCATTACATCAACATAATAAATGCAATCACATGATATATAAAATCATATAGAAATACCACAAGATTCTTAATATAACATAACATTATGAATATGATAATCATCTAATCACATAACACATGCAGAGCAATAAAATAGATTGAACACCCTTATCATGATTTATCAGGAAAATCAAATTCACTAGCCTACATAAATAATGGATACCAATTGTTGCATTTAATGCAGTAATATCATCAAACATCAATCTAGGATATGTTTTGGTTAAGTCTATCAACTTGGGTTGGATCATCAATACTATGAGTGCATGTTCTTGTCAAGATACCAATTGTTTTCCAATAATCATTTCCTTTTATTTCTATAAGAAAGTTGACAATTTATGGGGTAGGTACAGTCACCCTATCAGTGTGCTCGAGTTTTCATATATTTTCCTTATTTTAGTACATTGTTAATCTTTCAAGTAAACCTCATCATCTAGAGCCTAAATATCTAGTCATATATTCTTAGTGAAATCCAATGAATTTCAACATTAAAATATTATTGGTCTTACTAGCATGCCTTAAATCATCAAAATTCAAATTCTTGACTTTGTATATCTTTTGATTATTATATCTTTTGATTATTACCCAAGGTTCTTGCATCACTTCACATCTTTTTTTTATTCATTTAAATAGCGTTATACCCAATAGAACGTAAAGAGTATGTCTTCGTTATTTAAATTAACATCATTCACTCTTGCAAGGATTAGCTCATATAATCCAAATACACACCCAGTCATTGGTATACCAGCTTCTTACTCTTCAAGATAGGTGTGTAATCATCAATCTCTAAGACTCAATTTATCACATGGCCTATTTTCTTTGGCAAAAAAGTAGATACTTTTTATCCTTGAATATTTAAACCTTTAAACATTTTCCCAATCTATCACTTGTCACCATTCACCAATTACAAGTGTTTCAATTCAAAACTTCCCATATAGAAACTTTTAAAATTATATACGTCATCACTATTAACCTAAGTACCAATCATCCTTAGTCGTCATTCATGTTGCTCAATCCACTCATCAATATCCCTAAGAGAACTTTCCACTTGGGTGAGACACCCCTTCACTATCGTTACATAAAGTTTCCTTAAGCCTTATTACGTTTTCATAGCTCCCCTGGCACTTCAATGTTATCCATTAGGTATGCACCTTAAATGAGTCATATGAACTTTAATTAACTATTATAATCCTACCAATTTCATAGTGTTGTTACTCAATTTGCCCACCTTGTTTAACTATAACTAATATTTGACTAGCTAGGAGAATACTGCCATTATGATAAGGTGTTTCTTACACAATTTCCATCATTTTTGTTTTGTCTTCTTTGTTCCCATCCTATAGGCACTCATGGGTTTATTACCTCAGTAATCTAATGTTGTTGTAATTTCTACAATTCCTTAAAATGACCTTGATGCAGGAGCATCTTGCAATAAATTTCAAGATTGGCCCCAAGGGTCACAAACATTTACCAAGGGACTTGGTTCCCTAATTTCTTTTATTATATTTGTAATAATTATGAAATGTCTC
>CBVK0101274444.1:0-19353 GCA_900067695.1 Picea abies | reverse complement strand
GTAATCTTCTTATAAAATGAAACAAATTTTATACAATTGATTCACCCCCCCCCCTTCTTAGTTGACTTATCCTATACAAAAATATGTAGGAGACAAAGAGGGTGGAGATAGTGGGAGGGAGGGACAAAGGGGAAGAGAATTGAGTATACAGACAAAGAGAGAGAGGAGGATACTTGGAGGGGGGAAGAGAGAGAGAAAGGGGGGAGGGGAGGGAAAGGGAGGGAGTAGGGAGTAGAGAGAGAAATAGATGGATGGAGAGAGAGAGAGGGAGATATTCAAAGAAGCGAGATATAGAGAGGGATTCAAACATTGATTTTGAATAAATAATATTGAATCAACTATAATATTATGCTTATATTAAAATAAAAAAGCAAAATATGTGTACCATAATCATCACTAAATCATGTAAGATCATTATTAAACAATAGGTTAATAGTCATATCTATAAAATATCATTATAAAATAAGAGGTATAGGCATATGACACTTAGGGCTTGCGTGTGCATGGGTTTAAGGGTAGGGTATAGGTTGTGTCTAGGCTTAGATGGAGCTAGGGGGTTCTAGGTGATGGTCTAGGTATATTTCATGGTATAGGTCATGGTCATGTTCATATAAGTACTCATATAAGTAATCCATTAGAATAAGAAAAAAATCTTAACACTCACCTTACATGAAAGGATGCATTTCTCTATTGCACATATCCTTTATTCATTGTGAGACATGCCTCACCTTTAGATGGGAAGAGAGAGATGGAGGTATAAATAGGGGAAAATTTAAGGAGGCATGGAGGGTGAGAGAGATAGAGAGATGCAAAGAGAGAGTGAGAGTGAGACTAACAAAAAGGAGAGAGAGAGAGAGAGAGAGAGAGAGAGTGAGACTAACAAAAAGGAGAGAGAGAGAGAGTGAGACTAAGTGTGATAGGAATTGGCGAGATAGAGGGAAGGGGGTCTAGAGATATATAAAGAGAGAAATGGGGGGAGAGTATGAGAGAGAGGGGGAGGGGGATATAGTGAGAGTGAGAATAAAAGAAAAGAGAGAGAGAAAGAGGTTGTAGATGTAGGAGAGAAAGAGAGGAGAAATAATAGGAAGGAGGGGGAGAGATAGAGGGAAGAGAGGGGTAGAGAGAGAATGTGTAAGTGTGATAGGGAGGAAGAGAAACAAAGAGAGGGGGGTTGGACAAGGAGTGTTTGAGTCTGTGAAAGGGAGGGAGAGGGAAACAAATAGAGTGGAAACATATTGGGGAGGGGTATATGTATGAGAGAGAGAGAGCAGAAAGATAGTGTGAGGGAGGGGGAGAGAGAGAGGAAGGGAGGAAGGTTTTAGAACTCTATAAATTTGTTCGGATGATAAAAAAAAATATAGAGGTAACCTGCAAACCACTTTAGATCTACATACTAGCCTGCTCAGCTCAGAGAGAGATCTCTCTTGTCACTTGGTATTTAATAGATGAGTTTTCTTTAACAAGTCACTGGATAGGTTTTGTTTCTTTGAAGGGTTTTTTATAATTTTGCTAGCAAGGAAGGGGAGGGACACCTAGGGATATAGAGTCAAAATTCTGAAAATAAATGGAAGCATAGACTGGTTGGTTTAAATCTCCAGAGGATAAAGGCTAAATGAGGCGATGAATCTAAGTTATAGATTGTAATTTGTAGAGTGTAAGAAGAAAAGAAAAACACATAACTGCATCAGAGCATTAAATAAAATGAATTCTGACTTACTTAGGAAGAACTTAACACGGTTTAAATTTCTTCAGCCAAGAGCATCACAAGATGAATTCTGGGCCTTTGGCTATCCAATTTAGACAAAAGACAGTGAAAATTAAATCAAGATCAGAGTAAATACATACAAAGAAAGAAGACAAATCTTAGACCACCACCATTAGAATCTTTTTGTGGAGAATTCAAGACATCTGCATGTGCATTCTATTCATCTTCATAAAATTACATTCAAGTTCCAAATAGCTAAAATTGTGCCCTTGCACTTCTGCCAACCTCTAATACATTTGAAACTCCTAATATTTATACAATCCGAGTTTCTTCGGTTTGAAACCAGTTACAATGATAAGAAAGAAACGTTTTGGTTTTGAAACCGATTACAATGATAAGAAAGAAATCGTTTCAAGATCCATATTCTGGCTCCCCTGGTGTTTTGGTCCCCTTCTTCGCCAATTGTTCTGCTACTGAGGTTATGATGGGATCCATGTTCGTGATGAAAAATACTTGGAAACGAGAGAAAATGGCATGCAGTTGGTGTACTGTTGAGCTGCAGGTGGAAGATGGTGGTCTTGCCAAAGTTCTAATGGTCCAGTGTTCAAATAATAATCAAATAAAATAAATGACAAAATGCCCTTTTATATTTTTCTATTTTGTAGGGGCACGAGGAAGTGGTTTTGAGGTAACCCACCTTTCGTCCTGCAATGCTCCTGGTGGTTCCATGTACCCCTGAGAGAAAAATGTTGTTTAAATTACGGGACCTCCCTTTGAAATTAAACTCTGCACAACTTCTCCCCCGACAATCGCTCTCGTCCGTTGATCTTGAGAACTCATGATCCACGATACTTTGGACCTGATCGATTACTTTTCTATTTTGTGGGGGTGTGAGAAAGTGGTTTGAGTCAACCCTCTTTTCGTTATGCAATGCACCTGGTGACACCATGTACTCGAGAGAGAAAAATGTGGTTTAAATTGCAGGATCGCTCTCTAAAATTAAAGCCCATGCAACTTCGGCCCCTGCAATAATTCTCAGTCATTTATCTTGTTGCAATCTGTGATCTGGGTAACCTTGCTATTTTAGTGCCACACTAAAGTTTATCTATCCACCAACTCCATAATTCTTTTAACCATGTTTAAAGATGCTGCCAATTTTGTGTTCGAGAGCATTGAATGTTTAGCAGGAATACCTCTTGGAGGATGATCTCCCGAATCTGACATGGCGACCTGACGTCATTGTGCTGAGGTGTCATGGAAAGAAGGGTGACATGTTTCATGTGGAAATGAGCAAGTGACACAACCAAATGACCAGAAATGAGTGCCATGTATCATGCCTGATAAGTGTGCCCCGTGTCTCAATTAATGGTTTCCATGTGCTTTGGCACTTCGGGCTTCAAGAGTTTTAGATTGTGAAGAATGAAGTTCTCTCGGAGTAGTATGGGCCTAGAGTGATGTGGCAGTCTAATGTCATATGATGTCATAGTTGTTGATGTGTCAAAAAAGGGGAGTGATACGTTTCACTCGAAAATGAGTGGATGACATGCCCAAAAGTGCCTGAACTAAGTGCCACATGTCAGCTCCCAATGGATGCCATGTGTCTCTGATGGATGAGTGCCACATGTCTGAACTGAGGAGCACCAAGTGTCTTTGGAATTTCGACGTTTCGGTGTTCACAATTTTATGTTTTCTCTGAATTGAAAACTCTCGAAGTGGTACGAGCCCAGAGTGATGTGGCAGATTGACGTCATTTTGGCACTTCAACACTTCTATTTGTTCATTAAGACTTGCGTGAATTTGAAACTTCGAATGCGCAAGAGCCGTTAATCTGAATTGTACATGGGATCTCCACCATTGGAAATTGAACCTATCTGTTTGCTTGTATTTCAAGCCCAAAATGGACTTCTCTGAATGTTGCATTTTTTCTCATGGTTGTTCCCTGTGGATACAACATACTTGATCGACCTATCATAAGCTAAATTAATGGAAAATAAGATGACAAGTAGCTCAGATCAAATCATGATATGTGTTTGCCCTTCAAGAATAACATAAAAACTATGTGCAAAGAATTAGTCAAGCAAGACAATAAGGAAAACCAAGTCATCGAACAAATGGGAAATTGACTTGACCAACTTTAAGAGTAACGATTTATAGGAACATATGAGGAAAAGAGAGATATGGGGAAGGGGTGTAGACTTAGGTCTTAACATGGAGGACATGACTATTTTAGATGATTAGTCGAGTGCGGGATTTAGGTGATGGGAACTTGATAAGGTCAAGTTGTTTTGGAAAAATTAATACAAATTAGCATGTGATAACATTGGCTCCAAAGGGGATGCTATCCTCCCAGTGAGGTAGCAAAGAAATCGTAGACCTGGTGCCTGATCCATTCAGTTGCTCCCAAAACATGTGTGTACCCTGCTCTAACCTGTCACCAATGTCCACCAAAAACCCAAGTCTATACATTGCTCTCAACTGAAAACTAAACGCTAAATGCACTATGTTAGTGCTCTGTAAACTTCATTCAGCTAAGAAAATGAATGACAGAGGCAACCTACAAACCAACTTTGAGGCCGAAAACTAGCCTTTCTAACCTAGAGAGGGCTCTCTCTAGAGACTTCATCTCTATATAGGATATAGCTTTAAACTATCATCTATATTTAACACTTTTATACAATATTTCTGGTTCTATTGGTGAAAGAAAGAAAGACCTTGGGCTATGGAGTTGATTCAAGAAAATGATAGAAACAAATGACTTAGTGACTGAACTTGAGGGGATAAAGGCTAAGTAAGAAATAGTCTTTCAGTTAAAAATCATTGTATGTGGTGAGAGAAAAACACATGAAGCAACTCAGAGCACCACTGGGGATTAATTCAGAGTTCACTTAGAAGAAGCATATTCGTTTAAATGGCGTGAATCTAGAGCACTACGCGATGAATTCTATATTCGAAATCACATTCCGATTTGGAAAAAATATAGATATGAATATAAATAACAAAGGAAAGCACGTATGCAAAGAGAGAGTACAATACATAAAACTCCTACAATTACAATCTTTTCGTCAAAGCTTCAGGACCTTTGCATTAAGTTTTCGTCGAATTCAAAAGCTACATTCAAGAATCATTGTCTACACTATTTTTCCAACCAACCTGGCTTACATTGAAAATACGAAATATATCAACAAGGATGTGCCTCTCGAGCTCCCCTGCTTCCTAACTACTATCCCTAGAAATTAGTCTCTAACTAATCTCTGCTAGATGGCTCTTCGTATGTCACTTAAAATACAAATTGACTGTGATCGGTCGCACCATAACCACTCGTATTTTCCACATAGGTCTAGTCATCAGCAATACCTCATCGTTAGAGAGTGATTTTTTGATTCTTTCCTTTGACAGGGTATCTGGATGATCAAGTGCTTTGTTGGACTCCTGCCACCCATTGTAATGGCCTTGATTTCTATCACACCATCGTTTGTTGGAGAATGCATGTGGCGGGTGACTGCAGAATGTTGCAGGTGTTTCCAAAATGATGACCTCGGTTAGGGAGCAATGCCTCTCTTCAAACTGTCGCATGTCCAACATACACCCAACCTTTGCAATAGATGGGATTCCAACGTTTCATGTCGTATGTTTGTCACACGGGTATCAATCAGAGTCCCTACTTCTCGGTAGGAAACATGAAATGAGGAGACAAAATCCACACCACATCTAAGAGGAAAAAACGGAGTCAGTTAATCACGCTTATGGTCTCATCTAAATTTTTGATACCCAAAGTGTTCTCCTGAGATACCAGTTGTGCCTTTTCAGATTCGTTACTTGCCTTTGTAGAACCGTGTTCCCTTTCATCCTCTTCTTCACGTTGGCCAGAGCCGCGCAAACATTTTCCATGGTCGGTCCACATTCCTTGAAGTACTTTTCATTTTCATCTTCTGACATCCTTTGTGTTTCACGCAACTGGATGATTATATCTTGTGCTTCCCTGAGGTGCCTCTTGAGCCAAGTCACGTTTCCCTCTCGGCCCTGTGATGTTGATGTTTCGAGGGTCTTCACTGCTAATTTTTGTCTTAGCTCCATGTTTTTATGGTATAGCTCATTAATAGCAAGTTGTGATTACTTAAACTGCTTCGATGGCTCATGAATATTTGTTCCCTCAGTGTCTATCCTCCTCCTTTTGTCGCATCTTTCTCGAATTGGAACCTTGACTGGTTCAAGATGAATGGCATGCATGAGTAAATATTCGGTGGCTGAATTTACGCTTGGATCACTCGAGGCTTAGGAATCCTTGGTTTCCTTGTTCTTCCTTAGCCTACCCCTTCTCTGGGGTATCGAATATTGGGGGGATAGGGCTTCCAATGACTTTCCTTCTTCCGTGGCCCTTCCTATTTTTGCCTTCGCGCGGTGAGATGTGGATTTTTTCGCAGGTAGATGGGAATATCCTCTACAATCCTTGGGGATGTCGGTTGTGAATAGAAATGAATCCCAGTTGTTTCCCAATCACCTCAACTATAAAAAATTTAATCAGCAAGACATGAGATATTTTCTTCTTTGGCTGGTTTATTTCAGCCCAAATGTTGTGTAACATTTATTGGAGACTTCAATGCAAGAAGAAAGGAAGATTTAACAGTCTCCTTCCTGTGAAATGCATCAACAATATGATGTGATGTGGGTGTAATATGTCAAACCTTCCTTCACAGGTGAAATATTTCCTAATCACTCTCAGGAGCTTCCGAAAAGGTTCCTGCAGATATCGACTTGGAATGCCCGCTTCAACCTTCCCATTTAAAAATTTTGGCTGGATAAATTCCTCATAGAATAGTGCATCTAAAGGGATTTCTTTAGACCACCTTCCTCCACGCGGAGGGATCTCCATTGTGGCTGACAGGATTTCCTGTGTCACTTGGAATGTACTTCCCGCAATTACTGCGCGGAGCCTGTTGAAACTAAGCGTGAAATATTCCGCCAGCTTTATGTTGAATCCTTGGATTTTCCTACAAAATACCATGCATTCGACATGTTCAAAGGATTCTCTAACACCTGGATCTTCATTTACCAGCATCAAGTTTTGAGGTTCGAGCCCCACATTTCTACTGCCCCACACACCTTTCCTTATGCTCTAGGATGTTTCCATGGTGCAATGCATATTTGTTCTACGTATGGTGGATTTAGAATGAACCAAAGGAGTTAATATTAATTGACCTAGGTTTGTGACATAGTTGAAGGAAATCGACTTTCCATCCATGAAAAACTCAGGGCTCATGGGAAGAATTATAGATAGAGAACAAACTTGGCTGATGAACAGAATACATGCAGAGCGGTCGAAATTTATAATTGGGTGGGTGAGATATGGAATCGTACCAGGGGACACTAAATCCATGGTGACTGGAGGTTTCAAAGAAAGATGAATATTTTTGAAGCACATCTACGCGATGGGTACACTTCGGGGCATGTAAAGTACAACTGATAAGAGTTGCAGAGCATACGTGATACGAGCGCCATAATTTTTCATTCTTTCTAACTTCATAATGAGTTGATGATGGTCAATTCGTCTGTTGACGTGACTTCTATTTAATAAATTGCCTCAACCTTTGAGACGTAAAACCTTCTCTTCTAACAGGACCCGACTCTTTGGGAAAACACCTTTACCACTTACACATGTTTTGGTTCTAATCAATTTCTCTTTCTATGATGATCCTTGGACCTGTCCATGCATCAAACTTGTGTCATAACAAACATCATGAAGCAAAACAAATATGTCAACAATGAAATGGAGAATCATGATAAAAACATCAACCAAGTACATCATGTACCAAATTGTGTGCCAACCATGCACAACACCCATGTTCATCAATCATGTATATCAACACCATACAAAGTTCCAAAAGATATCATCAATGGAGTGTATCAACTATATGCCTCTACCAACATGCCAACCATGTGCATTTACCAAACTGCCAATCATGTGCATCTACCATCATGCCAAACAAGTGTCATATAACTCATGATATGTCTCCACCATGAACCAAGTATCACAATCATGTATCTCAATCAATCAAGTGTCTCAACTATATCATCCAATACATCATGTACCAAAGTATGTGCTAGTCAACTAATACCAATGGTTTACTTTTATCCAAGTACTATCATCCAAACATATACCATCTATAAGTGTACCAAACATGTACATCAACAAGAGTCGCTACTTGTACCAAGAAAGTATGTCAACCATGCACCAATACCACAACAATATGAATCCTCATACATGTATGCCATATCCACCATAAAACATGTGCCAATCAAACTGCTAGTAGGTGCCTCTACCAATGTACTAGGAGTGTACCAATCATGCATCAACTATAGATCAATTTATGACTCATCAATGATGTACAACATGATCACCTCATCAACTCACCATCTACATGTCCCAATATGTAGTCCAACCATAT
Organism: Picea abies; assembly: GCA_900067695.1. Classification (NCBI taxonomy): domain Eukaryota; kingdom Viridiplantae; phylum Streptophyta; class Pinopsida; order Pinales; family Pinaceae; genus Picea; species Picea abies. The sequence goes on along the minus strand of CBVK0101274444.1, from coordinate 11,205 downwards.
GCCAAATGCATGCACCAAGATATCCAACAAATATGCTTCCAATAATACATCATAAGATATATCAATGAAACTCAAATGTGTACCAACCATGTACCCCAACAGATCATCCTCAATCCTCCATTCACTACAACAAATACTAAGCATCCAACAATACATGTACTAGTAGTGTGATTCAATAGATCAATGACATATCTAGTTAACATCATCAAGATATATCACATAACCAAGGTACCATAACTTCATTGTGATAACCATCATTGTTTTTCAATAGAAAATACCTCAATCCATAATCATGGGTTAGTGCCATGCATCTAAGATAGCCTTTCATTATATATCATCACCATACATAATCCAATATGTAATCATGAAAACCTGCAGCAAACAATGTCAGAACCTACAACAATCTATGTTAGACCCTACAACATAGATTTATACCATCACATCAAGATGCAACCCATGTGCATAGCCTTTTTCCCAAGGCTTTACCACATATACGTGGTCTGCTGTATAGACAACTTGCATATGTGCGTGACCTATTCTAGGTCATCCTTCATATGTATGCGACTATTACCACTGTCACCCACATATGCTTCAATAGATGACATACTTGAGCTTCCCTTAAGGCTTCCATTCTACTATGGTTGTTCAGTCTTCTTCACCCACTTCTGAAGGTGTCCCTGCTTCTCAGAACTTGAGCTCTGAGCTTCCATTTTTTCAAATATTTCTCCCTTCCTTACTCCATTCCTTATTCTAGTCATGCTATATGAAGTCCTCATCATGGACTTTCTTCTTGTGTTCCAGCAATCCTAGGATTTGTGGCCAAATCCACTACAACTATAGCATCTCATGTTGTGATAGTGAACATCAATGTTTCCTACTTTATCACATCTCCAGCACCTTATGGTGTTATGAATTCTTCCATTATCTCTTCTTGTATAATATTTTCATTCCAAAGCTTTGTGACCATATTCATTACATGAATAACATTGACCTTGAAAAATACTTTTATACCTTTTCTTTTGTGTCCATCTTCTTTGAGGTGTAAGGATGGCTTCTTGATGTCTTCCTTGCTTTGTTCTTTTGAAACTTTCCTTCCCTTGTTTAGATGGTTGACTTGCAACATTATCTTCATCCTTTGAGAGTGAGGGACTTACCTCATTCTTCTTTGAGGTGCTTTCTTCATCATGTGTGGCTTCTCTCTTGTATCCAAGACCTGATTTATTATTTGGTGATCTTTGAATTTCCAAGATCTCATTCAAGATTTTTGAGATATTCAAGAATTTGTTTGAATTCTCTACTTTCTTTCTAATATCAACAACTTCAGTTTCTAACTTATAACATGAATCTTCCTTTTCATTTACTTGATTCTTCAATAGTTCCTCTACCCTTTTGGCTTCTTCATTTTGGGTCGATGGACAATAATTTCAAGACTTTTGCTAATCTCATCATCTACCTTCTTATCTTCTTTTTCATTCTTTACTCTTGTGATATCTTCTTCCTTTTCTTCTAATTGAATATTATTACTCTCTTCTTGTTCTTTGATCATTTCCCTTAACTTCAAGATGTGCCTTTGACTCTTCTTAAGAAAATTTTTAATGTTATCCAATAGATATCTATAGTCTATATAATAATGGTCATTGTTGTATTAATAGAGACCCCTTTTAACTTTCTCTTTAAGCTCCGATGGTTTTTCTTCTACTTCTTCCATAGGATAACAATCAATTGATTCTATACAAACTATTTCTAGATTTTATTCTTCACTTGTAGAGAAATATTCAACATCATCACATTTTGAATTATCGCAATCAAGGGTTTGTGGACATTCCTTACCTTCATTTGAAATGTATTCAAGATCTTCCTTTTTGCCAACATCATCATATTTAGAAATAATGCAACCAAGAGTTTTTGGGGATTCTTTACCTTCATTTGTCTTGATGGAGTTGTCTTCAATATCTTCCTTCTTGCTTTGGTATGTATCCTGTAGCTTTATCCATAGATCCTTGGCGGAAGTGCATTGTCCCATGCTCTCTTTGATAGGGCTTGAGAGTCCAATAAGGATGGTCTTGAGAGCCAATGCATAATTCCTATTTCCTTCCCTTTGAGTTGAAAACTTTGACTTGTTCTTCAAGGAAACTGATCCACCAATGGTTGTCTTCCAAATACCCACTCCCATATCTTTCAAATACACTCTCATTTCTATTCTCCAAGTAGAATAGTTTTCCTCATCAAGGATTGGAACTTAATAATCCATTTGTGTGTCTATGGATCTCCTCCAATCTTTTTAAGGCTTATAGTGAAGGCCCACTCTGATACCAATTTTTGGACACACCGACTACACTGAGAGGGGGGAGGTGAATAGTGTAGGGATATTTTTCCCAGAACTTCCCCTTCACAAAACTCATTAGTTGGAAATCACCATTTACTCATTACTTATTACTGTCATTTATAATTAGTTTAATGTGAACATATATCAACAACATATCATCAACAAATCATCACCACAAAGAACACAATATGTATGTACAATTTTCTTTTATTACAGACTACAATCCTTGGGTTATCAACAACAACTAAATAGAGTACAACTCTATAAGAGAACCAACTCTATAATGCAAGACTCAACTTACACCCTCAGCACCAACTGAGATGAGGAAAAAATCCTCAACAAATATCAATCTGTCAACAGGTACGTGACCTGTCAGTAGTGCAACATGTGTATGTACGCGCCCTACCAGTAGTACAGCTCACGTATGTATGCAAAAAACATGTACTACAACATGTGTATCACATATGAGTACTTGGGGTTTTATCATCAATATGAACTCAAATCCTCTACAACCTTCAATCAAATTCTCTTATGTTCTTCACTGTCCAATCTGACCCATAACCAATCACAACACATCCAATATCTCCCACAACTTACTCATGATCCTCAACCATACAATATGAACGCTACTCAATCATGTATAAGAAATCAACATATTATAGAAATCATATCAGTACTCAATCATAAGAGTGTTTCTCACTCTATCAACCAACACAAACCACATAACAACAACCATACCAAGAATGCCTTAAGCATTCACTACACAACAAGCAAGAGTATCCATCAAGACAACAATGTAACCATACCAGAATTTCTATGGCAGATATGAGCCCATAGAATGAAGATCTCGAACTTGCTTAAGTCTTCAATATTCTAGCACCATCTTACACACAAGTCTTCATGACTTCATCCACTGTATGTGCCCTGTCCTCATTCATCCCGCGTATGTATGCACCCCAGCTCACTACAACCCACGTATACCTCATAAACTAGGGTTTCTGGACTTTCGAAACTTTTTTCGTCATGATCTCAGACCTACCGAAACTTTGATGCATCCATGAGATCCTCCATACATTCTCTCTCTCAGAATAGATCTTCAATACCTTCTCAAGAGATGCCTCTTCATAGGAGACCCTTGCCTCTTATTTATACTCTCCAAGTAGTTTTCTTAGAAGCATCTTCTAGGTCACTTAACCCATTTTCCTCATTTTATGGTTAACCACTTTCCATATTTAGAAATTTCTCCATTACTTTATCATTTAAATATTCCTCCCTGACTTTTTCACCTCACTTTATCATTTAAATAATCTTCTTTGATTTTTTCACTTCACTTTATTGTTCAAATAATCCTCCTTGACATTGTCAGTTTACTTTATCATTTAAATAATAATTTCTTCTTTTCAATCTCTTTTACTTATTTGACCTTTTGGGTCTTCAAGCCTATATATGAGGGTCCTCCAACTTCGTAAGGCCATAAATTTCAAACCATGAGGAGTTATGTGACATTCCACATACCACTAGAAATGGTATGACAAGCGCTATCCATCTAGGATAGTTTCACTGACAAATTCATTTATCTTCATCTAATTATTACACAATTAAGCATGGGTTCTCCAGCCATACTTCTAGGATAACTCAACCGTAAAGCGCCTTCCTGTGAGGGATTTCACCATAAGGGGACCACTTTGGAGTTCATCCATTTTTACACCTTATCAACCATGATCAGACAATAATTATTCATCTTTACATCAATCCAATAATGCATCATATACATCGATCCATATTCATCTATGCATCATGTATCAATTACAACTCATTGATCCATCTTCATCTATGCATCATATCAATGACAGCATATGACTGTGATTCTACTTGACATCAATCCATTCACATCAAGGACAATACATAATTCATCAATATACTATGATAAGACATTGTTCATTTGACATCATTCAATCGTCATTTGGCATCAATCAATTCCTTGACATCAATGCATTGACATCAATACTTTGACATAAATTAATTAAACCTTTGGCTTCAATCAATCACTTGACATAAATTAATTAAACCTTTGGCATCAATGACAACATGATCCAACAAAACTCTATGTCATTTGTTTGTTCACTGCTTGAAGTCTCAATAGATGCAGTTTTAGAACCCTCATCCATGTCTAATCCACTTAGAATTTGAACAACCACATCATTCACAGGGGAATAAAGACAATTTTGAAGCACTTTGTCTTGCTGGAAATCTTGTTGAATATCTTCATCAAGTTCAGGAAAAGGAAAATGACTTTTAGCAACAATTTCTTGATCAGTTTCATCTTCAGCGAAAGGACGAGCTACTATTTCTTGTTGGGATGAATATTGTTACAAGGGAAAAATTGTCTATGGCCAAGGGTAAACCACAACAGATAGGTATGACTGTAGAAATCAACTCAATTCCAACATATGCTATATAGACTAATGTGCAATACAAGGAAGAGGCCTACCTTGATCCAACATTTGATGATGTTCCATCGTTGAGCACTTTAACCCAAAGCTTTATACCTGCAAGAAGTTCTCAACAAACAAGCAAAGCAAGTATATAGTGATGATACAAAGGGAGTTAGCACATTAGATAGCATAATCCATTAATAGACATTACAAACACTCCCATGGACAATAATCATATATTTGCAAGATACCAATAGGGAAGGAAAGGAGTATTTCTATTAATAATTGATCAGCATAAGTTTCAACATTATAGACTTCCATGTCGGAATGGTTCGAAACCAAGAAACCAAGTTCCTTCCAATTGGGTCTCCACCACTTCAATACTCCACCAAAGGCAAGCTCATGATAAAGAGGAAAAGAGTTCCTCTCAACAATAAAGGAAGAGCTTGAGGGATGAACATTGTTTTCAGACTTGAGGGACAAAGGGATGCAGACTCAATATGAAGTAATTTCTCCAGAGTAACTTTTCTCTCAAACTTGAATTCTTTCTCCTTCTTTTCCATAGTTCAAAATTGTGCTCTTATAACCTCCATAATGCAACTGAAGGGCTAAGTTGGAACGTTTCTAGTACATGGAAGGCCAAGGATCAAAGATCTTTTGTTGTGACATGGAAACCCGACCTCATTTTGTATTTTCTGGCACAAATCCTGATATACGTGAGCTATAATGGAGTAGTAAGAATATACGCATCTTGCATAGCAGTTAGGGAGTGTATATGTGAAAAAATGTATATTTTTAGATCTGGATTCATCAAAAAGGGATGATAAGTTTGCATAGGGAAATGGAAAAAGGCCCTCTATGCAAGATAGCAATGGTGAGGTAAATCTTGCTATAACATATGCCCCCTAATGTGTGAGATCACAGGAGTATCTGCGATGGCTGAAATACATTATAAATAACCCAGAAGTGGAGTGGTAGAGAACCAACTAGACGGACTCAATTGCTCATTACATTATGTACTAACTTTGCATACATGGATGCCAAGAATACAATGCAGATCCATGTGGAAAATATACCAAACAAGTGTTCATGGCCATGAATAGGCAAATACAAATGCGTTTATATGCCAAAAGTTGTCATAGTCACGAACAAGACCCAATGAAACCAGTCTCAAAGATCAATCTGAAGATATTTGTATACCATGGAGTACAATCTGATCTCCCATGATCACTGAAGTCAAATAGGTACTGGTCCAATGAAATGGAAGCAACAACTTAGGAAAGTTGTGGCCACATAGTGATGTCTTCAAGTCTTCTACATTATCTGCAAATGGTGCAAGTCTACATCATGTGAATAAATGAGTTGAGGTCGAACATGATGAGACATCATTTGATTATCAGTCATTGAAGTATACCATTAACAAACGCAAGACAACCTACCGATAATGAAAGTAGGTATCAAGGCACGGAGTACATATCTACAAATGTGAATAATGGATTTGGTGTTGAACACTTGAGAGATCCATTGATCAGGAGACATTGATGTATTCTCATCTGCCAATGGTGAGAGAGCTTGCCACTAATGACTGTAAGCTTCAAGGTACTCATAAAACTCTAGGTCCCATATCCAGAATAAATGAGCTGAAGTCAATGGAAAGAGACCCGCTGAAAGGAGAGAATTGAGGCATCTCTCATCAGTTGGCACGAGGAACAAAGAAGGAGCTTCATGATTTGGTGGATATTGGACGAAGACCATGTTCATGAACCAATGACCCTGTGTGTCTTTTGCGTGTGCCAAATGCAAGCGATACACAAAAAGGACCCTGTGAATAGAAACCAATGATGAAAAACTGCTAATAAAGGTGAGGAAACCACCAATAAGTCTAATGGCATCCAAGACACTGCATGAATCCCAAAGTGTGAATAGATTTCTTTCCATCGAACATAAGGGAAACCACCCAGTCAACAACCAATGATGAAATGTCAATTGTTGGGTTCAAGGTGACCCACCAATGATGAAAGGAGGGTCAGGGTGCATGATAATACAAAAGTATCATGTGATTCTAAGACAAACTGAGGGTATGGTCGACATGCAAAGTCAATATTTCTGAGGAGTGGCCGACACAGGTTGATACACTTCCTTTGAACAAGAGCATGAGACATATGGTGGACTCCGGCAACATGGACTCAATGATGTGACAATTAGATGTAGGAGGCATCAATAACATTCTCTATAGGGACTGGAAGAGTAACTAGTCGGTAGAGAAAACTTTGTAGGGGGGTGAGCTTCCTAAGGCCATGCTAAACCCAAAATTATGATGACACACAGACTCAATAAATTTGTGCTATGTTCAAAGGAGACATGACTGCTGCCAATTACAATATAGTATTCCCTTCTCACCCATCGTTTTTTGTTTTTTCATAACAAATGAATGCTATGATACAAAGGAGAGAACAAGTGTCACAAGTAAGAAAAAATAGTTCCTGCAGTGGAACGTACCTATGCTCAATGAAAGGAAATGCAAGCGAGAGATGGACACTTGGGGTGATGTTCCCTCCATGATATAGGGTGTCAAATTGTGAAGGATAAAAACAAGGCTCTACTTGGTTAAGGATGTGAACTGCTTAAGAAACGGTTTATAATGCAAAGCGAGAACCGGCTAAAGGCTCAATACAGCAAGTGAGGGAATGAGATGCAATCACAACTTAACGCCAAAAAATGTCATTTTTTATATCTTTTAGTCTACTTGGTGTGAAAAAGGGGTAAACTTGTGTCAGATAGATGTCTTTTCAAATCCAATTTATGAGTGTGAAGAAGACAAGTTCACTCGACAATCTTTTCTATTTTTGATAGCGAGTCAAAAAAGAGTTTAACTAGGACTCATGATATTTCAAATTCAATTTTAATGAGTGTGAAAGGGACAAATCACTCGGCGATATTTTCAGTTTTTGGATGAGTTGGAAAAGAGATTAACTAAGACTCATTTGGAATATTCTAGGTGGTAAGCCATGGGGGAGGCCAAGGCTCCCATGTGAACCTCTTGTCGAATGCAGTATATTATGAAGAACTGAAATAGGCTTTGGAAGACACAAATCTCTCCAATTCAAGGAGGAAAAAGTGCTAACATAGGTTATTGTCTCCATGATATATAGGATAATGTCTCTTCCTCGAAAATACATATGCGAAGGCATTGGATACCCCACAAGACCATCCCAATCAAAGGGAGCCTTGTCAAGACTTGGAGGGAGAGAACTCGGGAAGAGTAAAACTCTCTCTTATTCAGAGGGTGAAGTAATATAACTGATAAGGACATGTCATAGAAGGTATAGAACTAGAACCAGAAGAGTGGGATCGACCAAAAATTGCATTGGCATGACTGCTTCCTTAGACTTATCACTCTCCAAGAGAAGAGTGGGGTCGATTGAATATTGCATCAATATGACCACTTCCTCAACCATTGGTTGAATAGGATGTGAGACAACAAGGTCAAGAGGTGTATCATCCCAAAAACCAAGAGTGTTGTCGGTCGAAGATTGCATCGACATGACCATTGGTTGAATAATATGCAAGACAACAAGGTCAAGAGATGCATCACCCCCAAACATAGGAGAGGTGTCGGTCAATATTGCATCGACACGACCATAGGTTGAACGAGATGTGAGATAATAAGGTCAAAAGACGCATCAACCCCTAAAGGAAAAGAGGTGTCAACCGAAGATTGCATCGGCATGATTGTTGTATCAACCAAAGAAGGAACAGAGTGTTGTGAAACCATAGATTCCTCATAACCTGAAGGGCCCTTAGGTGAGCCCCATGCTTCTGGTATCCCAACAGTAACAAGACACAAATGAGTAAGGTGAATTCCTTCGCAAGTCTTGCAAAGGAATCTAGGCTTACGTCTGAGACGTCTAGGCTTCCCAATCATATGAATTCCCCCAACATGACTTGTAGTGGTTGGTGGCATGCTCCTAGCATGACTTGCAGAGGCTAGTAGAAAATCTCCAACATGACTAGCAGAGGTTTGTGATGAATCCCCAACATGACTAGCAGAGGTTGGTGATGAATGTGCAGTGTGAATAGCAGTGACTAGACATGTGTCCCCAGCATGACTTGCAGCGGCAGGTTGCAGGTCTTCAACATGACTTGCATAGGTTGTCGACCAATATACAACATGACTAGCAGAGGTTGGTGATATAACGCTAGTATGACACGCAGTGACTAGACTTGTCCCCCTAGCATGACTTACAATGGCTAGTTGCAGGTCTTCAACATGACTCGCAGAGGTTTTCAACCAATCTCCAACATGACTAACAGTGGTTGGTGATATAATTCTAGTATGACACGCTGTGACTAGACTTATGCCCCCAGCATGACTTGCAGCGGTTGGTTGCAGGTCTTCAACATGACTCATAGAGGTTGTCAACCAATCTCCAACATGACTAGTAGTGGTTGGTGATATAATGCCAGTATGACACACGGTGACTAGACTTGTGGTGGTGGTGAATTGCGGCATTTGAGACCAAGGTCTAAGGAAAGATTGGTTTTCAGAAATTGCAGGCCAGGAAGGATCCTGGTTTACACCCTGTCCCTGTCCAACATGATAGTATCCTCCTCCATACTGATTCATAAAGGGTTGTAAGGGCATCGACACTAAGGAAGTAGCTTACGAAGAGAAAGTGACATGACAAGGGTTACTCATGTAAGGATATATGTTGCCCCCAGATGAAGGAACTTCATGAGGGGGGTTGCCCATACTATAAAAATAATTCCCCCTAGATGAAACACTAGAGGGCAGATGGAGGTCCTCCATGGGAAAAGTGTTCGTAGGAACCGACATAGCGGAAGAAGGATAAGTGGATGGAGTGTAACAAGTATAATGATTGCTTAATTGGGCACTTACTTCTCGCATAGTGGATTCGTAGGAAGGAAGATTCAAACCTTCTACCGTAAGAGGTGTTTGAAGGATATGACTCCTACCAAATGGAGAGGGATAAGAAGGAGGCATTATGCCCCTAGACCCAAAATTTGTATTCACATAAGGAGGTGAGACAGAGGATGGAAAGTGTGAAGACATATCAAGAATACAATGAGAAAAATGATTAGAGACCCAAGGCATGGATTGAGTATTATAATTCTTCATACCATAATGCGAAGTAGAAGGATCCATCCCCATGAAATGAGTGGACATCATGGGGGGGTAGCAGTAAATGAGGGAGCAAAAGGAAATCCATTATCCATGATAATGAAGACTCAGTATAGACTCCTAAGGCCAACTAGTAATCAAAGAGCATACCAAAAAGTCAAATGACCAATATGCATGCAAATGGGCTAAAGTGGTTGAGTGGCCTCCCTTGCTAAATAAGGTATGCCTCATCCAAAAGGGACCTAAGACTCCTTGCTAAAGTTTGGAGGTAACAAAATCAGTTATAAAGGCCTTCGTGGGCTTAACATCCAATCGGTTAGATCCCCCCGAAGAGGTAATCCTCCATAAAGGTTGTGTGTTGTCTAACCCCTATCAGACTCAGGATACAAACATAATAACCCTTGCAAGTAACCTCTAAGATACCTAAGTCAAGAAACTAATAAACCACTGTATAACTGATGCATAGGTGAGAAATCGTAAGTCCATATCACCGTACGGGAAGGGTAGAAAAGCCTAAAACCTTGAAAGCACCACCTCTCACAGAGGTATGGGTACTAGCAAGATCCTCAAATATGAATAAATCCACAAAAATATCTCTAACGCTAGGTGAGTATCCAGGGGTTATCCCTTCAACTAACTTCACACGACCTCGTTATTAACTCTGGTGTGAGCGGAGCCTCCTGATATTACCAATTATACAATGGACTTCTCAACTCCCTGTCTCAGACACATATGTTGATTTAATTTCCTTGGATAAGTTTACTCACAAGATTGTATTCCAAGGCACTAAATCATAGGCTACATTGTGCACCCTAAAAAATATAATCTTGACTAATCAATTTTAGTTTAAAGAATAAATTTTATTGGCCGTGGTTACTCAAAAAGGTATGGAAGTGAAACTCATAGTGTTATGACTCTACAAGAAAATAAATACATATTGCAAGGTCTATATTTAACTTTTCAATGAATGATATGCTAAATAAGAACAATGCAGTTTTCAATTTCAATTCTGCAATTCTTAAGTAAAATGCAACCTTTCGCTAAATGTGCTAAGCTAATGATAAAGATTCCAAGACGGAAATGCCAACCAATGAAAAATGCCTATTTTTTTGTATTTTCAATATACTAAAAAGAAAATGCATGTATTGATGAGCAACATGATATATAAATTCTACTGTGTATAAAATCAATAACTCAAGCAGAATACCAATCATCCAAGCAAGCAGCCCAGATAAAAAGGACAAATCAAAAATGGAAAACAAAGAGAAAGACTTCGCCCAAAAATTCGTGAGATCGGAAGA
>CBVK0101274425.1:0-14269 GCA_900067695.1 Picea abies | reverse complement strand
AAGAAGGTTGAAGATGAAAATCACTTTCTCTTAGATTGTCCAACCTATACTCATATTAGATCTCATTTTCAAAATATTTATCACACTACCAACCTTCTTAACATCTTAACTCAACACAATTATGGTGATCTTGAAAAGCTTCTCTTAATGCTTTTTTAGCACAAAAACAAAATTATAAAGAATCACAAGTAATCACTTGCCCTCTTAAGGTCTGATAGACCAATTCGGTCTTAGTGGATGTTAATAATCATCATCATTAAATTAATATTTATATATTAAATTATTGTAATAATAAATTATTATAATAATTAAATGTATTAATATATTAATGATCCTTCCTAAGGCATGTTGGTTGTCAATTAATAACAACCACTTTATAAAAGTGGTTAATATAGGTCGATCGACGTCATTAGTTTGGAAAGGTGAAAAATAACATCATCAATGTATATCAACCACTTTTATAAAGTAATTATTACTAATTAATATGTAATTAAAACTCATTAAAAATAATAAAATCTTTTTTAAAAAAACATGATGCACAGTCAGTAAACTTTAAGTTTGTACTCTTACATGTAATATTTATTTATCTTAGCACACTTCAAGTTTGTACCTTTACATATATTTATCAAACGCCATATTATTATCTCTTTATTTCATTCGGATAAACTTGGTAAAGTTGGGTATCATGATCTTTTATGGTACTACAAATTTAATTTTCTAAAAGCTTGATTAGTCTTTAATGTCGATGTATTCTTATATTAATTAATGAATTTTTTTTTATTAAAATTGTACGGCCAACATCTTATTTCTATGTCGTTTTAATAGTTTACTTTGCAACAGATTCGCATTTTCACCTTTAAGTGACCCACAAGCCTTTGACACTCAAAACAATGGTATTAGATCTCAAACATGATTATTCGAAGGTTTTTCACTAATTAATTGCAAAACTACATGTTATTCTAATCTAAACCAGGTTTAGATATAGGAAGCACACGGATAAAATTATAAATTCTTTTGAGTGCAAAAAACATCTATAAACCTAAAGGGTTATTGAATCCAACAACTCCTTAAAAAGATATAGATTCTCTTACGTGCATTTGTGAAATGATCTACTAATCATTACAAAGAGCCACAAAGAACTACTTTGTCTCTTTGTTGATGATATAATTGAATCCCTTGATAGTTTGGCATATACTTGTTCATGGATAATATTGAGGATGAATAATTTAAGGTAGAAGTATGGGAGAATTCATCAATAATTAATAAACTTATTATGAACGAAAAATTTCACTAATAATCTCATTAACTTACATCACTAAATTAAATTAGATTAGATACAATGTTATTTATTAATGAATAGAAGTTCATTAATACAAGATTTAGTATAGTTATTTGTCACACTAACATTTCCTTAACATTGATTTAGGGAATATGAATAAACAAAATGTATATTTATAAATTTTCTAAGTAAATATTTTGTCAACATCCCCCTATGTTGGGTAAGATTTGGTTAGAAAAAAGTTGCCCAAATATTACAAAGAATCGCATTTCTAAATTATGTAGAGTTTAAAGATTATTGATTTTGAAAACATCATAATAATTTCAAAGGTGCAAACAAAGCTTGAAGTAGGAGCCCCATAAATATCACATCTTACAAGAAAGTAAAAATTATTCTTAAGAATCGATGGCAATGACAAAGGTTTCCATCATTGAGCCTAGCAACAAATGATCAAGAATAGGAAAAGATATTCAAAATATTTTCATGACATAATATTTAAAAATGATAATGGTGAATTCATGAGTGATTCTATTCACTTGGGGTTTCATACCTAGGGTTTGAAAGGATTTACATACAATTACTTATAAATATCTCAACAATGTTCACATATTCAATATTTAATGACTGAATAAGGTCTTACTCGAGACGCTATGAGAATTACAAAGACCAAATATTTATGCATTGCACAAAGGAATATTACAAACGGGAGACACTTAGCCCAAAACTGAACATTAGACTCTACTCATTCACATCAACATTCATATAACCGAATCATAATCCAACATATATAACAAGTGTTTGACAACACATGTATTTCAATAAAGGACGAACACCTTCAATAACTAGTCACACAACGAGATAAAAGATCAACACACCAATGTTTTGACTTAGTAAAACACCTGTGGGAAAACATCCACGGACCTAGCCAACCTGGCCACTTGGAGAAATTTATTAATGCAAAAGAAGAATATTACAAAGAGATTTATAGGAAAGTTTATCTCAATCAATCAACGACAAATGACCCTTTGTGTTCTTTAAATAGATATTATGGACCAATCGAGCGTCAAGCCATGGATCAATGTATCCGTTAAGATAGATGAGAATATGATATGTTAAATCGCTCTATATCAATAACATATACTAACCATCGATTTTCCTAACTACAATTGCATACTAAAGAAACACACTTTTACCCAATGACACATTATAAGAAGTTGATCTTAACTAACTCCTAAGTGTATAAATATCATAACATCCCCCCTTAGGAACAACTTGGGATAACATTGAAGGATTTACAAAAGTGACACAATAGGAGAAGGAAGAAAGAGTTAGAGTGTATCCCCCTTAATGACAACTTCGTTAACACCTGACATAGATTGAAGTTTTGAAAAAGTTTCTTTTGTAAGAGACTTTGTGAAAATTTCCGCAACTTGATATTTTGTAGGGGAAAATAGCACATTAATAACTCGATCATGAATGAGATCTTCTATGAAGTGCATGTGTATCTTGATGTGTTTTTTTCACTAATTTTGAACCGGGTTGTTGGAAAAATTGATGGAACTTTGATTGTCACACCAAAGGATTGTCAGATGGTGTTGTTGGAATCCAAACTCTCAAAGGATTTGTCAAAGCCACAAGGCTTCCTGAATTGCATTAACTGCTACTTTGTACTCTTCTTATACTGAAGAAAGAGAAATAGATTAGTGTTTCTTATAGGCCCAAATGAAAGGTCTTGAACCAAGGATGAAAACATAATGTCCAATAGACTCTTGATCATCAGGGTCATCGGTCTAATTTGAATTATTGAAACCACCAGAGAAAAGAGTCCCCACAAAATTGTCATGTATCTCAAAGTGAATTTTATCTCAAACATACTGAAGTATCCTTTTAGCTGCTTTCCAATGGATTTCATGGAGTGTTTTCATATACCAGGCAACAAGAAAAAAAAGAGAGGAAATATTAGGATTTGTATGAGTCAAATATAACAAGCTACCAAGTAAGGGATGATAAAAGGTGGCATCAACTTTGCGATAAGTACAAGTGAAAACAAGTTTCACTCTGGAATGGAAGGGAGAATCATTTGGTTTAGACTCTTCTATGTGAAAGAGATGAAGAAAGTCACAAGCATACTTAGATTGGGAAAGAAACATTCATTCCTTAGTTTTCAATACTTGGAGGCCAAGGAAATAGTGAAAAAAGCCTAAGTTTGTCATTTCAAATTCCTTTCTAAGGATGGATTTCACATGGGTCAAAATTTTTGGGTCACTACGAGTGAGGATAAGGTCATCCACATAAAGAAAAAGGATTATGAGATGGCTTCCTACTTTTGTGATATAGACATTAGGGTCAAAATGACTTCTAGACAAGTTGGTATCAAGAATAAAGTTCTCCATTTTGGCATACCATGCTATAGGAGCTTGCTTAAGACCCTAAAAATATTTACTAAGGAGACAAACAAGGATGGAGTCATTATGGAAATAGCTAGGAGGTTGTTCCATGTAGATTTCTTCTTGCAAATCCCCATGCAATTTTAGGTGGATTTAACGTCCATCTGATAGACCTCCCATTTATCTGAAACAACAAGGGAAAGATAAAGGAATATGGAATTCATTTTGGCTATGGGGGGGGATGTTTGATTATAGTCAATTCCTTCAACTTGAGAGAACCCTTTTGCAACTAATGGGGCCTTGTGTCTTTCAACACGCCCATCTGATGCATACTTAGTTCTATACACCCATTTACATATGACAAGTTTTTTTTCTTTCGGAAGAGGTAAACTATCCCAAGTATCATTTTCCATTAAGAGAAATACTCTTCGTTCATTATTGTGTCCCAATATCGATGACTTGAATCTTCTACAATTGTCTCTAGATCATCAATATCTAACTATTGAACCAAAAGAGAAGAGGCTCGTTGAAACTGTGAATGTGTCTAACATTGATTTGAAGGATCATCGACAATATCAACAATTGCTTCTCATGTTGAACAGACTCATCTAGGAAGCGATGGTGATGATGTTGGTTCTTGTTCAATGGACTCATCTGGAGGAAGGTGAGTAGGAAGAGTTAGATTTTCATCCTCACTATCATCGTCTGAAGAAGAATAAACCATAATAGGAACAAAAGATGACACAAATGTCAAATATGGCTCGCAAGATGAAGAAGTAACAAACATCGATTTAGGCTCACAAGCCAAGAGATTTTAATAAAATTTAACATATCTTCTAATAGTAATTTCATTTGAATGAGGTTGAAGAATTATATGACCTTTGACATCTTCATAATAACCAACCAAAATGATCTTCTCACTTTCAGGTTGTAAATCTTTCATTTTCTCATTAGGAATGTGAGCCCATGCTACACTGCCAAATACATGAAAGTGAATTGCATCTGGATTAGTTTTATTCCATGCTTCTTGTGATGCTATATTTTTTAGAGCCTTAGTGAGAGTGCAATTTACTTTGTAATTTTCATAATTAAGACTTAATCCTCTATATTGGATCATAGAATTATCCATTTATTTTAGTTTGTGATCACTTCTCTCAGGAACACCATTTTTTTGTGGTGTATATGGAATAGTGTGTTGCATTTGGATTCCCTATCCAGTGTAGTAACTCATAAATTTATTATTCACATGTTCACCTCCACTATTTTTTCTTGACCTTGGAACTTGTTGTCTCGATTTATTTTCTACAAGGGCCTTGTAGGCCAAAAATATTCAAAACATTTGCTCTTAAGTTTTAAGAGGTAAACCTGAGTGCGTCTAGAAAAGTAATCAATGAAAGTTAAGAAATTTTTGCACCCAGAAAAAGAAGGATAATAAAGTGGACCACACAAGTCAATGTGAACAATATATAAAGAGGTTGAGGCATGCCAAGAGGCACGTTTGTTAAACATATATCGATAATTGTTTCCAATAACAAAACCAATACAAACATTGTCTCTACAATAAACAAGAGGAAGACTACTCGCTATCTGTTGATTACATAGTTGTTTCAATGAGAAATATTTTAGATGACTAAATTTCTTATGTCGAAGTTTTCTCAAGTCATCATTATGAGAAACAAAAACTAATGGAAAATATGATGACCCAAATTGTCAAACTTGTAGAACCTCATAATATCATCATCAATTCTAGTTGCAAGAACATGCTTCGTATATTTTAGATCCTTGGTTACAACTTGGTGAGGTGAAACATCTATGGTTTTACCTTCACCTAAATGAGTGTTTCGATACACTAATAAAAGGTTATAGGAAAGACTTGGAATACATAACACAACATTGAAATGATCATTATCTACATGAATTTTCATAGACCCTACAACGCTAAGAGATCTTTCATCACCAACAAATATTTTCTTGATGTTACATTCATTAAGAGCATAAAATATGGCTTTATCCATATCCATATGATAAGAGGCTCCATAGTTGATAAACCACTCATTGAAAGAATGAGTAGAAGTTTCACGGAAGGATAAACTAGAAGCAGAAAGTTAATTCGAATGAGAAGAAGAAGAAGTGAAATCAATATTGTTGGTGTGCTTCTTCACCATTTATTTTAAATTTGTCGTCTTGTTAAAACATTTGGACTCCACATGAATGCATTTCCCACAAAATTTGCAATGTTTATCACTAGTCTTATTAATTTTAGATTTTTCTCCTTTGTCACCATTAGGAGTGGAAGTTGGATGAGAGGGTTTGGGAGCCTTTTGTTTTTTATTGTGGAAAGGATTTTTATTATTCATATTCTTGGATTTTTCTTTATGTTCGGCCACTAAGACTTTGTTTCATGTACCTACATTGCCAATAAAACATGTTTTCATAAGCTTATCTTGATATTGAATTAGAGCATAACAAAAGGAATCAATATAGGGGTTTTTATAAGCACTCCATATAGTTTCTCTGGTGGCATAAAAGGTAGATACAAAAACAAAATATGCACTACCAAGCTTAGTAAGAATAACATATATGCATCAATCTTTAGATAGATATATTTTGCATTCTATACATAAAAATCTAAGTGTTTTGAACTTAGATAAGTAATATTCAATGAAAGGAAAGTAATTTGGAATTAAGCTCATTAACTAATTCTCCAATCGGTGGGATCGAATAATATTGTGTTTACCAAACACGGCTTCAAGATTTTCCCAAGAATCATCAAGGTCATCAATTACTTGAACATGAAACCTTAAATCAAGAGATATGGACATTGAGATCATCCCATGTGAGTCGCCATTCTTATTGGACCATTTTACTTTATTTTCATAATCATTAGGTTATATTTCTTTCCCAAAATTAATATGGTATAATCCTTTACTTATTAATACATCCTCCATATGGGATTTCAATGAGAAGTAGGTTGTACTAGTAAGAAAAATATCACTAGGATATTACATATAAAAATATGTAGAAAAATATGAAATTAATGGTCTCGATGGAAAGACCTCGAAAAATAAGTTGTTTAAAAAAAAAACATCACTGAAAACATACTTTGGATGGGAAAGGTATTCCCTTTTGAAAAAAAGGCATAAACAGTAACCAAAGAGAGATGTGGAGAGTATAAGTTGTTCCACATTGTGATACTACTCCTAATAACCTCACTTTTACAAATACATTTCTTATAAAGTGACCCACGTTTATAGAATAAGCAAGGATCAATTTTACAATGAAGTTATTTTATAATTCAAAGTTGGATGCAAAATAAATAACTTTAAATAAAATATTAAAGCTACTTATAGAGATTCATTTTTATAATTTAAGTGAAATACACTTTATAGTTGATGCATGAACTTAAAAAAAAAAAGTAACAAAAAAGAGACTTCAACTCAAGACCCATTACTTAATAAAACAACTTCTAACCAAGTGAGCTAGTGAAAAACATATTATATTGTTTACAAGGAGGATTGGGGTTGTTTTTTTTTTGTTGAGGATGACCTCGGAGAGCATTCTCATAAAAACATATTTTGAAACAAGAAAAAAATGTCGCTTCTCAACGACAACAAGGGTTAGATATTGGTTATCTTACCAAGAAAATGAAAATTTCTCCTCTGCTTCTAATTTACCGAGGTTGCACAGAGTGTAGGACAAAGATAGTTCACAAATAAGAAAACCCTTTCTTCTATATTTATGATTTTATAATATCACATAGAGAGTAGGAAAATAGCATATGAAGATAAAAAATAGTAGCAACCTAGAAATGAAAAACCAAAAACTGAAGTATTATCTTTGCAATTTTTTTAAAAAGTGTGTATTCGGGCCACGGGGGCTTCACCTTGTTGACCAATATCTTACCATGTTCATTCATAAAGTGCGTTTTTAAATTGTTAAAAATAAATTCAATATATTGTAGGGATTGTGGGGGGGGGGGAGAGAGGGGTGACTAAAATGGTTGTATCTTGGGAAAACATAAACCTTTTCGAGTGAAACAAAAAATGTTCCTAATTGAAACAAGTAATCTGGAAGCAATGGAATAGTCCTCTTAACCCAAAAATTTATGAAAATGGTATAAAATAGATATGTGGTAACACAGTTTCAAGATCTCGATCTACAATGGGAGTGCATCTTCAAATGCACTCTAATACCATGTTTGAAAACATAGGTATTCAAATAGAGGATGAACACCTTCAGTAACTACTCACACAAATAGAATAAATATCAACACACTGATATTTTGACATGGTAGAAATCGTACAAGGAAACATCCATGACCCCCGACCAACGTGGCCACTTGGATATATCTAATACTGCAACATAAAAATATTACAAAGATAGTTACAAGATAGTTTCTCACAATTGATAATAATAAAATGACCCTCCATGCGCTTTAAATAGAGATCATGAAATCAACCAGTTGTTAAGACACATATCAATGTAGTTTTTAAGATCAAGGAGAATATGATCCATCCAATCACTCTATGTCGTGAACATATTATGATCATCAGATTTCCTAGCTACAAATGCATACTAATGCATACTAAAGAGACATGTTAAGAAATGAACTTTTACCTAATGAAACATTATACCAAGATGATGTTAACTAACTTATAAGTGTCTAAATATCCTAAAAACATGCATTCATCCATAATAAAACTCATATTAGGAAGTATCAATTTTTCTATCATGTTTTTATTCATCCATCAAAGATAGACATTTGGATACATCAAAGGTCGTATCCTTCTCAATGACTCATTAATCTTGAACTAGAGACCAAAAAACTCAAATATTGATCTACCTTCTCTCTCATATTATAATAAAAAATCTAAAACTACAATTAAGAATACTCAACAATCGACCAAAATAACAACCATTACTAGTCTGTGTGAATGCTTTTCATCTCTACATGGAAATGGTAACAAATCTGTCAACTTACTAATAACTTCAAGCATGACCATTCAACTTGTTATAAAATTTCTATGAATAACTACTAAAAAGCATGATTGGATATGTACTCTTGATGTCTTACAAGTATTTGTGTTGCACCGAAGTTGTTGCATGTGTTACAAAATTGTTAGTGCTGACAAAGTAGAAACTAGTCGTTGTGTATTGAATATTGGTGTTGTGTGTTACAAAACTTGTGGCATGTGTGGAACTTTGTGTTGCATGCATGTGGTATTTCCAACAGAACTCCAACATTATTATTTTTATTTTCCTTGAGCCAACGAAAGTCATTTCAATGTGAAAAAGGAAGCAAATGGTACCTTCTACATAATCTCGGTGATGAATTTTTGAAACGTTGAGTTGAACTCATCAAAAACCTCAAGAAGTTCCTTCATGTCACAAAAACATTTTTCAAACTCTATAGGTGTGGTCGACCCATATGTAGGCTTGATTTGTGTGCTCAACTTAATCACCGAGGATACCTTTTCCTACACATCTCCCAATGGATAGTGGTGTTGTTGGGCCTTCTCTTGTGCTTACAATTATATGGTGGATAGTGTTTTTTTCTTGTCCTATGAATATGCAATATTTTAGTGAAGGTTAGATATCTTTGTCATGGCCTCCTTGCATACTACAGTTTGGAGGGAAGAAAATGATTGCTTATTTTCATTGATCTGCACCTCACTTGTGCATATGCTATATTTTATGGTACTAATTTCATGGTCATTTAGGAGGTGATTCTAAAGCTACAATATATATTCGAGCACCCCCAAGGGTCCTTCCATATGTTCATCTCCTTGGTGAAACAACTTTTCCAGAAAAATATTCTTGTTATGAAACTCAAACTTCTCCTATGGTGGGGTGCTCTTTAGTTTTTCTTGAAGATATACATTCTAGGGAAATAGTTGTTAAACAACCTCCTACACCTTGATGAGTTTGTTTGGTGCATGGGGGTAAAAAACTTCACTAGAAAAACTAGGAATGCTTGCATATACTTCCTCTACTTTGTTGATTAATAAGGTGTGTGCAACCACCTCCATCACATGGAATTGTTGGAATTATTGGTCTTCATCTATCTCTTGCACATGTCTTTATTAAATATTTATAGAGGATTGGATTCACAAATATACACAAATTATTAAATCACCCATATTATTTGGTTCTACTATCATCAGATTGATGCATTTTTATTCTTCCATGGGGACGATGATTCCCATTTTTATTCTATCATCAGAAGAAAATTTTGAGCGCTTAACAAATAATTGGTTGTCCCTTAATAGTTGCAAGGAATTATCGACATTTCATATGTGTGATTCCCATGATTTACTATACATCACTATATCTTTGAAAAAGACTCGTAAAAAACTTCTTAGGAAGGGTCTGAAAATATTGTTTATGAGGCTCTAGAAAGTGAATGGACCATTATAAATACCTAAAGGAATCACTAGAAACTCCTAATGATGTTTATATGTCCTAAAAATTGTCTTAGGAATGTCTATCTCTTTCATCCTGATTTGGTGGTATCTTGAATGAAGATGAATCTTAGTGAAAAACTTGTATAGATGAAGTTCATCGAGGAGATCATCAATAATTGAGATAGAAATTTTCTTCTTGATTTTCAACTTATTGAGAGCCTTAAAATCAAGACACATATGCCAAGTTCCTTCCTTATTGAACACCATGAATGATAGTGATGATTAATGGCTTGTATTTGGATGTATGATCCTTACCTCCAAAAGTTCTCAAATGATCTTTTCTATTTCATTCTTTTGTATAAAACAATGTCGATAAGGATGTACATTTGGTGGTTGACTTCGTGGAATTGTGAGATTACCATCATCATGCTCTCCAAAAGAAGGGGGTAAACCCTTTGGTTTCTCAAAGAATTAATGATGTTTGTCTAGGATGAGCTACAAGTCTAGGTGGATTTCTTGTGTAAGACATTCCATAATCTATATGAAACTAAATTGGGAATTAATGCAAGAAGTGGACTTTCTTAAATAAATTTTCCATACAATGAGAGATGATTAATTGAGGAGGGCCTATTCAAATCCCTCAATGGGCCTGAAAGGGTGTGCACATTCCATTTTTATGAAAATTCATATAGATTACCATCAAATCCATGGTTACTCATACCAAATATTGTAGCCATTATACCCCTAATACTATATGACAGCCCCTCGAATCAATGGAAAGTAAATGGGTTTTGAGTTGATAGTTACCCATATGGAGTTTGAAATTTTCACATATTCACCCCCATTTCATAATACTTCAATTAGATATCATGATTTTGAAGCTATGCACCAGGTGGTAAAAACAATGGGTTTCTACCACTCACTTTTGAATGAAGTTATGGGTACTTCAACTATCATATATGACTATGAATTTACATTGTTTGATGTAGCCTATATGTTTCAAGGTTTGTGGAGTCAAAATGTTTGATAATTCATCTACATAGATTAATGGTTCTTCTCAAGGGGATTGAGGTTTAATATTTTCCTGAGTAGGAGTGTTGGTGTCTTCAACCAATTAATCCATTTTTTCTTCTGTAGTTATGTCTTATGTCAGTGCTAGAGTGGTCCTCACAATTTGGAACTATTTTTATTATTTAAACCTATGACCTACTAGTGGAATACTAAGATGGGGGTGAATCAATATGAGCATTTTATTATCACTTTTTAACCACAATATGTAACACTAATTTCATCATCATTGTATCATCAATATATCATGAGTAATATAAATTAACAGATCATAATAGATATTCATAGAAACATAGTACACCAGAATTTACATGGAAACCCAAATGGGAGAAAACCATGATATACTTTTCTCATATATCAAATAATACATTCATTGGAAGCACACACTTCCCAATTCTCCAGTTGCAAATGGAAGGAGGATATGACACCCTATTTACAAGATCCAACCTGATGGAATATACAACTCCCTCAATTTTATGGCTCCAACTAGAAGGAGTCTACAACCCCATGATTCTTAGTCTCCAAACGGAAGGAAGCTCCAACTCCCTATGTTGTCTAGCATGAACCAGAAGGAGGCTACAACCCCCTTTCCTTACCCTGTCTTACCTCCCTGAAATATAACTGTATGCCATACTATCACTACCACAATCACTACCACTGTGTCATTGTCACATTAACCTGTAACATATCACCATGTCACTATATTCAACCTGTCACTGTCATTGTACCATCTACCTGTAACTTTAATTGTACCATCAACCTTTAACATGTACCATTCCATACATCAACTATGTACCAAAAAATCATGTACCATAAAATATGCTCCCCCTATCTACAAGCCTTTCATCTCTCTTCAATGTTCTTCCTCGTGTAAAACTATGATGTATATAAAAAGAATTAAAAATATTCTTTACTTGGATTCGATATGTATTCTACTACTCTCCCCCTATCTTATTGTTCTTAATGTCGTGTGAATCACTATGGGGCTGAAACTACTCCAAATTTTTATCGAAGATATTCAAATCTCTCCCTCATAAGAGGTTTGGTGAAGATATCTACAATCTGTTCTTTTTTCCCAATGTACTCTATTTCGATGTTCTTCTCTGTAACATGTTCCAATAGAAAGAAATGCTTGATCAAAATGTGCTCCATCTTGGAATGCATCACTAGATTCTTGGAGATACATATAGTGTTTGTTTTTTCACAGAGTATTGAAATGGTATCATGTACTTCACTTGAATATCCTTCAAGGTTTGTTTCATCTAGAGATCCTGAGTGCAACATGTTGTTGCTGCAATATATTTTGATTATATTTCGGAAAAGGATACTAATGACTATTTCTTTCTTAGCCATGATACTAGACACTCACCCAAGTAGAAATTTGATCCACTTGTTCTTCTTTTATAATCAATGCTAATTTCCCTCTACATTTGTGTAGGAGACCAAAGATAGATCATTTCCCTTTGGATGCCATAATTCAAACTCTTTTGTTCCTTTGAGATATCTACATATTTTCTTTACTGCCACAACATATGTTTCTTTTGATGTTCCTTGAAATCTTGCAACATGTCCAATTGCTTGCATCACATCCGGTCTTGACGCTATCACATAGAATAAGGTGACAATCGTCGATCTGTAGAGTCTCTGATCTGCATCCTTAGAATCACCATCCTTACTTAACTTGCAATTGGTTTCCATATGAGTGCTCAGAGGTTTGCAATCTTCCATTCCAATCTTATTTATCATTTCTTTTATGTATTTTGTTTGGGACATGAATATACCTTTATCATGCTAACATATCTGTGACCCAAAAAAGAGTCAACTCACCAAGCAAAGACATTTCAAACTCATTTTTCATATCTATGAAAAACTTCTTGCTCATTATGTCATCATCACTTCTGAACATAATACCATCTACATAAACTTCAATTATCAATATATTGTCTCGATCCACTTTTATGTAGATATTTTTCTCTACATTTCCCTTCTTGAATCTTTGTTGTTGTAGATATCTGTCCAATCTTGAATACCATGCTTTTGGAGCCTATTTGGGTCCATACAGTACTTTATTCAACATGCAAACATAAGCTTTATTTTTTGATAACAGAAACCCTTTTGGTTGTTCAATGTAGATTTATTCTTCTAATTATCCATTTAGAAAATATGATTTTACATCCATCTGATACAGTTTGATTCTTTTGGAGCATAAATAGGCTAAGATCAATCTCATTACTTCCATCCTAGAAACTAGAGAAAAAGTTTATTCAAAATCTATACCTTCAACTAGAGTGTATCCTTTGCATACTAGCCTTACTTTATTTCTAGTTACCTGTCCATCCTCGTTCAGTCTGTTTTTGAATGCCCATTTTGTACCAATAACATTCTTGTTCTTTAATTTTGGAACCAATTCTTATGTGTCATTCTTCTCTATCTCATCCAATTCTTCATCCATATCATTGATTTAATGTTCATCATTGTTGGATTCCTCAAAACTTCTTGGTTCAACAATAGATAAAAATGCTAGGTGTTGTTTTTCTAGTGAAAGTATTCTTCTCCGGGTTTCAACTCCTGCATCATTTTTCTCAATAATTTGTTCCGGTGGATGGTTTTTCCGTACTCCTCGGCTAGGTGTCTTAGGAGGTATCTACCACTCATCGTCCTCATGTCTCTCTTCTGTCTGCTCTTCTTCATCTACTTCTTCTTCGTTTAGATCTTCCTTGTCATCGATATTTGCTTGCTTCTTTTCCGTTGTCTTATTGAATCTTGATAATAAGAATAAACATGGATGTCCTAGACCTCTCACAAGCTCTGCTTTATTTCATTTTAGAAAATATTAGTAATAATTATTTAAAAAAACAAGTCATTAATATTTATTATTTCATTGTATTAGTAACCATAATTATTTCAAATTTTGCAATCCATAACTTTTATTATTATTTTACAACAACTATTGGTAACTACATTTTTACTTTTCCCTTAGGTTGTAGCTATATGTTACTATCATTGATTCTTCAATTTCAATAGCAGAATAAGGCTGATACGTACATTCTCAACAATCAGATCGTTTTTTCATATGAGGTCTGTTGCAAGATACCAGATATATAAAATATGCAGAATAGAAACGAAATGCT
>CBVK0101274412.1:0-11207 GCA_900067695.1 Picea abies | reverse complement strand
GCGTAGCCATCACATCTCTTTTTAGAGATAAGCTACCACGACTCTAACAAGTCATTCACTCTGTAATTTTAATATTTTTGTATATTTCTCTCATTAATAAAAATTGTGCATTACTGTATCTCTATGTCTATTGCAATATCTATGTATATTTAATTGTTATATCTACGCCTTCATTTCATTCTCAAAATAATCCAGATCAATCGTATTAGAGCAAGCTACTCCTTTTCGTTTCTTGTGCACATCCCCGACGAGGTCAAGGTATAGGGAGTTCGGTCTTGAGCTATTTTCCCTTGAGGAAAGCCAATCTCA
Organism: Picea abies; assembly: GCA_900067695.1. NCBI lineage: Eukaryota > Viridiplantae > Streptophyta > Pinopsida > Pinales > Pinaceae > Picea > Picea abies. The sequence continues at coordinate 10,898 of CBVK0101274412.1, read as the reverse complement.
CTAGCCCAAGCAGCCTCCCAAGGTGAAAGAAAAGAGAGACGATGGAGAAAAATATCCCATCAAGCTATTACTCGCAGAATCCCTCGCGCAACAAAAGAATGAGATGTTGAATATTTTTTCCCAAATTCTTCAACGATTGTCGACAATAGTAGACACGTCTTCATCGAGCAATCTCTTTGAATATGTTTCCCCATTCATGGTACAAGTTAATTTTGATATTCTAATATTTCAAGGTCAAATCGATGCGGATGCTTTGAAAAGCTGGTTAAATCTGCTAGAAGGTTATTTCTCCGTTCACAATTTTTTCGAAGAGAAAATATCACCTTTGCGCTCCTTAAGGCTCTCCCCATGTCAAAAATTGGTGGGAAACTTACTAGCAACAAAATTCCACAAAGGTGTATGGAATATTTGGGTCCAAGCCCACTTGGGATGTTTTATGGATGCAGTTAAGGAGCAATATTACCCTATGGGAAAATATGATGACCGGTACATGATATGGACTATGCTGCATCAAGAGAGGGGCCAAACAATGTCAGAGTTAACAAATAAATTCCATACCTTGCACACTAAGTTGGGTATCAAAGACTCTGAGTGATATCTGGTTCTAAAATACCGTAGGGCTCTACAGAGGTACATCAAAACGAAAATGGAGTTTCTAGACATCTCATCATTGGGAATTTCTTATTGATCTGTTTTCAAAATCGAGAAAACATTTAAGCACCAGAACAAACGGGAATTTGGGTTTGAAAATCCACAACAACCAAAGTATGGTAAAGGCGGCTCTAATTCATAGAATATCCAACCTCAAGACAATCATTACAAGCCACAGGAAAAGAAGATCAATGAGAAGACAAAGAAGGATATTGGGAAGCGACATGACTTCCACAAAATCCCTTAGCACAAAAATGATGAATGTCACTCGAAACAGTTGTTGGTAGTTGAGCTCAAAGAAACAGAGTCGAGCCTTGAATCAGACTCTGATTTAGAATAAAAGGAGATAGATAATTGATGTAGAACCAACTACTACTGTCAAGATGACAACAATCCAACCAGAAGAACTAGAGGATCCTGAGGAGGGGGGGCGCCTCTTCCATTCACAGATGTGGGTGAAGGGGACCCCACTACATTTTATTGTTGATAATGGAATCCAAAAGAACCTCATCTCAACAAAGGTATTCAAGAAGTTGGATTTTCCAACAACACCACACCCACAACCATACAACATCGGGTGGCTTCACCCGGGATGATATCTTCGTGTCATCCAACAGTGTCGCCTGACCTACGACATCAATCCCTTCAAGGATGAGGTACTGTGTGATGTTTCCCGATTGTAATTTTGTGATGTCATGTTAGGCGAACCATATATAAGGAAGCGTCATGCTATTTATGAGTCTCAACCCCGTAGTGTCATTGTTACTCTAGGGGGGTAGCTCTACAGGATACCAGAGGTAGTTTCGACTACTGTCTCGACAAAATAGTGTCACAAAGTAAGCTCTCATACTGCAAAGTTTAGCCTCTTCATAATCTGGTCAAAAGGAAAACATAAGCAGACTACAACCACTGCAGCCTTATCCCAAGACCTTTGTATCCAGCTGAACTAGATCGCCAAGATTGTAGAAGTGCATAAATATATTCTTACTACACCTATGGGGGTTCCTCCACACTGCACAGTTAAGAAAAGTTATAACAGATCCCTTCATACTCTTCATGTTGCATCTTCACTGACAGAGTCCTCCCACACTCAGGAAGATCATGTAGCTATATTGGTCGAATGGATCCATCTCCTCCAACAATAGGTTCATGACAACCTTTAAACATCTAAGCAAGACAACTTCTATATCAAGGCAAGTAGGTCACAAAGGTTCAGATTCAACAAAAGCTTCCCCATCTGCCATGGGAACTTGACGCAATGGGGACCATTGCTTCCTAAGGGGGGAGTAATGATCCAGATAGATATTGGTGGCCACCCACCTATGGAATTTGTTTATAGTTTTTCAAGTCCCAAACTTTTGGGGCCATTGTGAGTCCCTAAACAACGTTATTTTGGACTTTTGGGGGAAAAGGGGTTGCCAACGACAAACCCTATTCCTTATAGGAATTTGAACATCTTGGATAGGCCTTTCTAACGAGGTATCGAATGCCCCAAATGAAGATCGTATGCAAAATTTATGCCCTCAAGAAGTTGACATATCAACTACCCCCATTGGGGACTGCAAACCTTTTGGCATTTCATCTTCCGGGTTTAGGGTTTTGGATTTTCTTTATGTTAAAAAGTCCTTTAGAACCTTATTGTAATAATTAATCTTCTTACAAATGAGTGTACCATCACATCTCTTCTTAGAGAAAAGATGCTACCATTCTAGCGAGTCATTCACTCTGTAATTTTACAGTTTTTGTACATTTATCTCATTAATAAAAATTGTGCATTATTGTATCTATGTGTCTATTGCAATATCTTTCTATATTTCACTGTTATTTATCCACCTTCATTTCATTATCAAAATAATTTGAATCAATATCTTAGGCCACTCCCCAATATGTCAAACATGCATTTTCACTTTTCTATGAAGATTAATACAAGGGGGTTTGTGTTGCAAATCTAATTTCTACATGAAGCACTTGTAGAAAAAAATTTTAGGGGGTGTCTTGGTCCAAGTTACCTTGTGGTTTGAAAGTTGATTATGTAGTAGGTGTTGATTCTATGGATTTGGTTTATTTCCTTCCTTTTAATTAGGGTTTAGTAGAATGATCTTCTATTCCTAGACCCATAAAAGAAGGAGTATATCATATTATATCCAGGGATCGTTCTCACTCTAAATTTAAGGCCTTTGCTCACAAATAAAAATAGGCATCCTTGTCTGATCAACTAAGTCTGTTGCAAAAGGTTGTAGAAACAAGTTTCAAATCTAGATCATGGATGATTAAACATTGGATGGAATGGTGACCCATCATAGAGTTTCTTTTATGTGAGATTGGGATGCCTTGTTCACATGAGCCAGATGTGCAGACCTAAGGGGTTGAGTGTTCCATATTTTGGAAGATGGATTGCACATTGGATCCACTTTGGTCATGGATTGGATTGGAAGGAACCTTAGAATAAGGAAAAGGAAAGACACATCTACCATATAAAGAGGATGCCTCGGCTATGAAAAGTCATTCATCAAGAAGGACTTGTCATTTCATACAAAGGTGGATTAGGAGTTTTGCGATTATGAAAAATTTGGGGTTGGTATAGTAGATTACTTGGTTTTTGCCGTGAATTGTTGAAGATATTATATCCATAGGAGGTAGGCTTGTGGATGCTTCAGGGATTGAATTAAATAGTTTTGTAGGTAATTGTTCCTTGGATATTTGTGTTCTCTAAAAGAGTTGTAGGCACTTGGATGCACTCCCTTGTTGCATTTTTGTAACATTATTCATATTATTAAAGTTAAGGCATCGACCTTGGGTACTACCAATACGTATTATGTTGTGGTCTCTTTACTTGAATGAACATTAATGTTCGTTATGATGTATTGTTGAACTAATTACATTTGAATATTTGGATAAGTGTAAAAGTATTGTTGGGATGATTTGAGTCCATGATTGGAAATGTACCTATTGTTAAAAGAACTTAGTTGCATATCTAAAAGTTGTAAGTTAAGGCATAATTATGGGTATGCCTTAAGGGAAGAGTTGTATTCTAGTTGTAGTAGGTGAAGGTTGGTGAAGCCACTCTAGTTGAGGCAAGGGAATTACACACAACTCAAAATGGTGAAAATAAAAATTTGGGAAAGAATCTTAGTTCTATGACACCCACCCTCCTAGTGGCCACATTATTATCGAGAACGTGTGAAGAAAGAATTGTAAATTCCTACCATCCTCGTTGGAGACATTACTAAATTAAGAAATTTTATTTTTACCAAGATCATGGTTTCATCTATAGGTTTAATGGAAATTATGCATGGTTTTCATACCTTCATGAATGGATATATTAGACATGGATGCCCCTCTTGTAGGAGGAGGCATGAATGGATATATTAGACATGGATGCCCCTCTTGTAGGAGGAGGCCTATGTCCATCCTATGATTGAATATTTTTGTTGTTGTCTTAGAATTAGATTCTTCATAAGATATATATTGCATTTTTGTGTACCTAAACATAAGAGTTTCATTTATGTGAATACATATATTTCCATGAGTTATTTTGTATACCAATGTATAGTTCTAATGTTTGAGTTATTAATTTCTCATGACTAAGTTAGATAAGAGTTGTTAGTTATTAATATTAATGATTCACCAAAGTTGGTTGGGAGCTATTATTTGGACTTATTAATTACTTACCAATCCATCAGTGGAGAGGTGTTAGAATGAGAGTTGTATTAAAATGGGCCTCCTCTTTCTCTTGTAATAATCCAATCTATTATTATTAATAATAATAAGAGGAACAATGGTGACATGGTTTTGAGAGAGAGATAACTAGGGTGATTTCCATAGCTGCAATACCATCTTAGACATGGTCTTAGTGGCCACTTTTTATATTATATCAAAACCAATAGATTGCTTCTTCTCCATGAATCAACACATTCTACCTCCCATCTCACAGGCCTATGATCAATGGTAATAAATTAACATTGGAATCCTTCCCTTACTGCTCACATTCACTCATCTCCCCCATTGGGTATGAGTTCTCCACTCATATGGCCTCTTCATCTCCACCCAACTCATCTCTTTCTCCTTTCCCACCATATTTTTATAAGGGAATCATCTCCCAACCTTTGAATTTGGCCTCAATAAATTTGATTGGTATTCATCCTCTTGTCCCTTGTACTTAATGACAACCTCAACACCCCTTGTTTTCGAACCCTCATATCATTTTCCCCTTCTATTGTAGTGTCATATATATATTCAATAGCGCCACCCCTCGCAGTGACAATAGTATCATTTGACCCAATAATCATTCCAAGGCCCTCATAGAAAGAGGTGTTTCTCAAAGGTAGCATTGTAGGGGCTTCAAAGTGTTCATGTTTCAACATCGGGTAGACATTCTCCCAGATTAGTCATGCTTATTTGACCAAGGGAGTATGATTACATTCATTTATTGTGACATGCTAATTTGGTTAGTGGTGAATGACCTAGGATGTTGATGGTTCTCCAATTAACAACATCAGAAAAACATTCTCCCAGATTGGTCATGTTGATTTGACCAAGGGAGAACGATACATTCACTCACGGGGCCGTGCTGATTTGGCTAGAGGTGAATGGCCCAGGTGTAGTCTTTCTCCTAGTAGTCATGCTGATTTAACAAGGAGTGATAAAGATTCGAGATGCTCTCACATTTCTTGCTCCAATATGGAGTGATCTAATTTATAGGGAAGGTTTGACTTGCTTACAAGTCTAGTCTAATGTTGAAGATGTAGGCTCAAGAGACCTCTTGCTTACAAGTCTAGTCTAATGTTGAAGATGTAGGCTCAAGAGACCTCTTGTTATGAGGGGCTTTTAGGTGGGTTTACTCAAAAGTAGAGTCGTATATTAATTAGACATGCATGTGAGGAAATGATACATCAACAATGATCATGGTCAAATTTTCCAGTGAAGAATAAAGGCCAAGAAGACAAGAAAAACCATTGAGGAAACCCCATAAAGCATTAAAGAAGAAATTGAAGACAAAAGAAGAATATGGACCCACAAAGAAATTGAAGGTGACTTGAACTGTATAAATAAAGGCTAGATAATTTCACTTGTCGCACAATAAAAATCTTCTCATCAATTGCACCTTAGCCAGTTACAATGCACAGTTCCCAGTTGAAAGTTACACTGCGCGATTCCCATTTCACAGTTACAATGTGCAATTCTCAGTTGATAGTTGCAGCACACAATTCCTAGTTGACAATTGCAGTGTGCAGTCCCTAGTTGTTTGTTCCATTGTGTAGCTCCAAGTTTCCAATTGTAGTGCATAGTTTCCAGTTGCGCTATCTTCAAGGTACACCATTTTTCGAGAGTATCTTAACAGCTCTTTTTAGGTGCACTATTCTGGAGGGTTCTTCCTCATACAAGTGCACAATTATCTTGTGTTGGGTTTTCTTCATGTAAATGGGGATGAACTTGAATTGAATTCTTCTTAAAAAAATTGTTGGTTTTTCTCCCAAGGTTGGGTTTCCCAGGGTAAAATCTTGTGTCTACTGTGCCAAGGTTGGGTTTCCCAGGGTAAAATCTTGTGTCTACTGTGCATGGCTATCTTTCTATGTTTCTTTTTTTGTTTCTATTTTAGTTATTTTTTGGTTGATATTTTCAGTTTGTAATTATTCTATGATAATAATGGCATAAAATTATGTTTGAAATCAGAAGGAAATAATTATTGGATCTAGAAATTTAAAATGCAGCATGGTATCAGAGCTTTGTTGAAATTTTCCACAGCACGGTCAAAAATCTATTGTTGGCTACAAAACTCAAAGAGTGTTGTACTTTGTGTTTCTCTTGTTCTTGTTCTGGGCAGGTCAAAATGGTGTCTGGTCTTAGACTCGAATATAGACTAGATGGTGCTACAAATTTTAGATCCTAGAAGAACATGATGCTCTTCATATTAGATGAAAAGGAGATCCAGAATTATGTAAAAGAAAATGTCGCAAAACCAGGGAATGATGAAGAGAAATCTAGGAAGAAGAAGAATGAGGCAAAGCATAATAGGATATTGATAGATTCTATAAAATATCATTTGATTCCACACATTGTTGAGTTCAAGACTGCCAAAGGAATGTTTGATGCCTTGGTTAGATTGTTCGAGAGTAAGAACACTAGAAAGAAATTGGCTTTGAGAAATCAAATCCATTGTATCATGATGACCAAGTCAAATTCAATTGCCACTTATTTTATGAAGGTATCCCAGTGGAGAGATCAAATCAAGACCATTGGAGACACCATTGATGATGCATAAATTGTTGCAATAACTCTTAATAGATTGCCTTCTTCATGGGAGTCATTTGTTCAGAGCATTTGTGGGCGAGAGGAGTTGTCCAAGTTTGATCAACTATGATTTGATTGTTTCCAAGAGGAGGCTAGAGTAATGTGTGATAAAAAGTTGCAGAAGATCATGGTTTTAAGGACAGATAATGGAGGAGAGTATACTTCCATTAACTTCGGTGATTTCTACAAGGAAGAAAGGATAAAGAGGGAGTTGATAGTTCCTTACAAGCCTCAACAAAATGGTGTTGCGGAAAGGAAGAATAGGTCCATTGTAGAGGTTTTCAAGGAAATGATTCATGATCATAATATACCCATGTTCTTGTGGGAAGAGGAATCCAACACAATTTTTTTTGTTCAGAACAATAGTCCTTAATGGATATTGGGAGATAAGACTCTTGAAGAGTCATTCACATGAGTGAAGCCAGAGGTTAGACATTTTAGGATCTTTGGTTGTCCATTATACATCCATGTACCAAAAGAGAAGAGGATGAAGTTAGAACCTTTTGGAAAGAATATTACTTTTGTCAGATACAATGAGACTTCAAAGGCCTACATAATCTACATTCTAGGACAACGTCAGATTGAGGTTAGTCATGATTTCACCTTTTATGAATAGGTATCCTTCAGGAGGTATAGAGAATCCCATATGGAGATTGATAGTGAGGAGCAGGAGGCTTTGAAGGATAAGGGTATAGATCCCTCTATTCTAATTGTTCATCCTTCAGACTATCATGAAGAGTTATTAGAGCCAGTAGAGTTAGTGGATCTACTTAGAGATGTTGTCATGACTAGGAAGAGGCCAATTTTGCTTCGTGACACTTTGTAGGATGGAGAGGGGCATGCAAATCCCAGTGGTACTTTCAGGGAGATCAAAATAACTCATAGGTTCTCAATTTATATGGAATTGAAAAGTCACAACATTGATTATGGACCTTCTAGTTATGAGGAGGCAACTGAAAAATAGGTTTGGTAGGATGCCATGATGGAAGAATACTAGTCCATCCTGAAGAATGATGCGTGGGATATAGTTATGAGACTAGAGGGGAAGTCAATGGTGAATTCCAAGTGGATCTGTAAGATCAATAATGTAACATATGGTAGCTTGAGAAGTACAAAGCAAGTTTTGTGGTAAGAGGATTCTATCAGAAAGAGAGAGTAGACTATGAGGAGACTTTTTCTCTAGTATCCAGGTACACTTCCATAAGGACTATTATTTCACTTGATTCAGTTATGGGATGGATATTACATCATATGGATGTGAAGACCACATTCCTCAATAGTGTGATTGAGGAGGAATTTTACATAGAGCAACTTGAGGGCTTTGTGATACATAGGAAGAAGTCTCATGTTTGCAGATTGAAAAATTCCTTGTATGGAATCAAGTAGGCACCCAAGGCATGGTACTCTAAGATGGATGGATACATGATGAGTTTGGTCTTCAACAAGAATGATGTGCATACCAAAATTTACTACAAGGTTGTTGATGGATATCCTTTGTTCCTTGTGTTGTATGATGATGATCTGTTCCTTACGGGGGCATAAAGGCTCATTGTCGAGTGCAACATGGAGTTAGAATTTGAGTTCAAGATGAATGATCTTGGATTGATTCAATATTTCTTGGGATTGGAGGTGTGGAGTAAACCAAGTGAGATATTCCATGGTACTTTCCTTGGAGGTGTGGCGTAAACCAAGAAAAGTACACAGTTGATATCTTGAGCATATTCAGTATGATCGAATGCAAGTCCATGGTTACACCTATGATGAAAAATATGAAGAAGATGAGTAATTCCGCTTTAGATTCATATTTTGTGGATACCACTATGTATAGACAGTTGATTGGATCCTTGATGTACCAGGTTAACACCAGGCCAAATATTTTCTTTGTAGTGAGCACCCTCAGCTAGTTTATGGTTGGGACGAAGAACTTCCATTGGGTTGCAAAAAAGAATGTGTTGGAGTACCTGCATGGTACAATTGGATATGGTATGAGACATGTCTTAGGTGGTGAAGTGAAGTTGAAGGGATATACAAATTATGACTAGGAAGGGAGTGTAGTACACAGAAAGAGCACCTCATGGTGTTGCTTCATCTTAGGATCAACTATGATATCTTGGATTAGCATGAAGCATAATTCTGTAGCACTCAGTATATTAGGGGAGGAGTATATCACAACCAGTGTCGCAAATCGTGAAGTAGTATGGCTTTAGAAGCTTCTTGCAATACTATTTTATAAGGAGATATATATGACCTTGATACATTGTGATAACCAAATCTGTGTCAAGCATTCAAAGAATTTATTATTTCATGGCAGGTTGAAGCACGCTGAGATCAAATATCACTTCATCCAAGACATGGTGTATAAGGGAGAAATAAAGCTCCAATACATATCCACAGATGAGTAGATTATGGACATTCTCACCAATCATTTTTCTAGGGAGAAGTTGGTATACTTCAGAGCCAATCTTGGCGTGATGCAGAATGTCTCCCTCACTAAGAGGGAGTGTTGATGTTCCAACATTGGGAAAAAATTCTCCTAGATTGGTCATGTTGATTTGACCAAGGGAGGATGATACATTCTCTCATGGGGCCATGCTGATCTGTCTAGTGGTGAATGGCCTAGGATGTTGATGGTTCTCCAGTTAGCAACATCGGGCATCCAATCTCCCATATTGGTCATGATGATATGACCAAGGGAGAATGATACAATCATTCATGGGGCCATGCTTATTTGGCTAGTGGTGAATGGCCTAGGTGTAGTCTTTCTCATAGTAGTCATGTTGATTTGACCAAGAGTGATAAAGACTCGATATGCTCTCACATTTCCTTCTCCATGATGGAGTGATCTAATTTTATAGGGTAGGTTTGACTTTTTTACAATTCTAGTCTAATGTTGAAGATGTAGACTTAAGATATCTCTTGTGATGAGAGGATTCGCGGTGGGATTTTGGTGATTAGAGACAAGGGTCTGAAGATTAGAGAGAAATGGCTCCCTTTGATCTACCATAGAAGAAACAAGTAATAGCATAACAGGTTTGTCCTCAACCTCCATTAGATTTTTCCTTTTCCTCTAGATTCTTGATGCCTTTTTGTTTCTCTTGGTCTCCTTATCTTTGACTTCCATTTCTCTCTTTTCTCTCTTTCTTGTTTGTCTCCTTTTCTTTCTTTTTTTGTTTCTTTATTTATTTTCTTTTATTTTTCCATTAATAAATGTTCCTCTTCTTATTATTACTTCTATATCAAATATCCTTAAATAATTAATAACCCTAAATAACTAATAACCCTAAAATAATCATTATCTAACACTCACCTTAACTTTGTTTATTTCATAAATTAATTATAATTTAATAAAATTAATAATAATTTTTAAATTGTAGGGTTTTGATAATAATTTTTAAATTGTTAGTTTTTGATAAGTAAGTAATTAATTTATAGGTACTACTATTATTCATTTTTTTTTATCAATACATAGTATTCACCCTAACCTTATAATGATAACAATATTTTAATAATAAACATAATCACCCTAACCTTATAATGATAACAATATTTTAATAATAAACATAATAAAAATTTTAGGGTTTTATATTATTTTATTTACCCTAGATGTAGTTCTTTTTGGTCTTCTTTAATATTCTAGTATAGCTTTAGTAGTTTTAAAATTTTTAATTTCTAATAGTTAATGCTTTCATAGATTTTTAGGTTTTTGTCTTTTATTGTGAGACAACGCCTTTGTTTCCATTGATGCTCTTCATTTTTTATTATTTAAAGTTTTTCTTTTCCTTTCTTATATATTTGTTTTTGGATCCTGTTATAGATCCAAATTGACGACCAATAATAAATGGTATTGTGGGTATTTTGAATTATTATGAAGAAAACATTCAATTTTTTAAGCAATGTATGTGTGTGCACGTGTATATATATATATATATATATATATATATATATATATATATATA